>BHFT01070613.1:0-29046 GCA_004320025.1 Laticauda laticaudata | reverse complement strand
TATCCACAAGCATGCAAAGGCTTAAACCAATTCTAAAAGTTTCCCAAGACTTTATTAAAAAAAGAAATGAAAGCAAGTGTTCAAGCAAGGATAAACTTTATTGAACAACAAGCTGTAAAAAAATGACCCGAGTCAAGTGTCCAAATAAGTCCACAGGTAGCCAGCTACCAGTCTCTGGCACTCTTATTGGTCACTCGGAGGTTGTGCAGTCTCAGGGGTGAAGGGTCCAGGTGCTGTGGAGGTGGATGGTGCTGGAGTGCTGGCCTGTATCATCATTGGGGTGCCTGGCCCGAGAGGACAACAGGGGACGGTGTGTTGAGGAAGCTCTCAGACAGCTGTCAGACCCGTGATGCTGAGAGGTCTTCTCCATGCCATGGGGTGTCAGCCCCAGTAACTGTTGACAGATGTACTGATGGCCGGGTTGGTTGTGGGTGGAGGAGGAGCAGTGTAGTGGGGCTGTCTGTCTGCAGGTGGGTGAGGACTGCATGGGTGGCATCAGTGGTGTGGGTGGCATTGCTGTCGTCGGTGGATATATGGCGTGGCTGGCATCGGTGGCATCAGTGGAACCGGTGGCAACGGTGTTGTCCGATGACTCTGTGCCTGGATGGGAAGGTGCTGCCTGTGTGCTGGACCTCCTGGTAGCCATAGCCTGGTAGGTGAGGGCGTATGAAGCCTTGGAAATGGGAGGGACATCACTGGGGTGGAGGAGCGACCTGGACTGGGTGGGAGCAGGTTCGTCTGGATTGGAGGTTGTGAAGCAGCTCGGTGATCCGGTCCTTCACCACCTGGTACTGGGGTTCCTCTAATGTTCCTGAGGGTTTGGTTGACATGGTGAGGAAGGGCTTGCAGTTGGAGGATGAGGAGTCAGTGCTGACCATCTGAGAGAGGAGATCTATGCTGGTGCGGTGGTTCCCTGATCTCCCAGGACAGTGTGGCTCTGCCCCTCCTGCTGTCTGGCTTCTCTGCCTTTCTGTGGAGGTGGAGGCTGGTGGTGGTGGATGTGGTGAACGACTGTGGTGGACTCGATGTCTCCTTTATCTCACCGCCACCAGGGAGTCCTCCATGCCATCTACCACGGTTACAACAGCTGTCCACGGGTTCTCCGCCGTGGCCTGCTCCACAGAAACCTTGCCTGGAGACAGGGACTGACTCTCGGCCAGAGGAGGACTGGCCTCTCGAGGCTGCCGGAGAGAGAGGGTAGACAGAGGGGTCCTGGTGCTCCTGTGTGGGATTCATCCTAGGAAGCTGCACCTGGCCATGACGTAGGTCTCTCTTGTCTGTCAGTCTTAACTGTGTCCTGGCAGATTCTTTTGAGGTGCAGCTTCCCGTACCAGGTGTGCATGTGCTTCCACCAGCCGGAGGAGCACATTCCGATGTGTAGCCCAGACTCTCCGCTTCTCTCTCAAGCAGCCTGCTTCCTTTTGGTGTCCCTGTAAGCCGGTGTCCCTTCCGCCACAGATAAGTCATTTCTCTTCAGCCACTCCGGCACCTCATCCTCGTGTTCCTCTCACATAAAGTACGCGCTCTCTCCCGTTGTCGCATACGCCTCTTTCTCCCTTTGGCAGGACCAGATGGCCCCTCATCAGAGGGGCCCCAGGTAGTAGGAGCTGCTCTCCACACACCACAGCGGAGCACCAGCAGGATATCATCAATCATCAATATCTCATTCATCATCATCATCATCATCAACAGCAGGGATAATAATCATCATCATCATCAGCAGCAGCAGCAGCAGGATCATCATCATCATTCATCATCATCATCAGCAGCAGAGCAGCAGCAGGGATATCAGGACCAGGATCAGCAGGAGCAGAGTAAGCACCAGGAGCCCCAGCAGCAGCAGCAGCAGTAAGCACAGCAGGACCAGGAGCACGAGCAGGAAGGAGGGCATGAGCAGGACGAGCAGGACGAGCAAGACCAGGAGCACGAGCAGTTACGAGCAGTACGAGCAGTCCAGGAGCACGAGCAGGACCAGCAGGACCAGCAGGACCAGAGGGCATGAGCAGGACCAGGAGCACCAGAGGACCAGCAGGACCAGGAGGCAGCGCCAGCTAGAGTAGAGCAAAGCAGAAGCACCACCGCCAGGGGCAGCTTCAGCAGAGTACGCAGCAGAGAAGCACCACCGCCAGGAGCAGCTTCAGCGGAAGTCCAGCACCAAGAAGAGCGAGCCCGATCAGCAGAAGCCCAGCAGAAGCAGAGTCAGGGACAGGGGGCGGGAGGCTGGCCTGTCCCTCTTGGCAGGGATGGCGGCAGGTTGCTGAGACTTTTCGCTTCTTCCCATGGTTGTAGGGTTGCTGGTGGCAGGGAGGCTGGCAGGGAGGCTGGTAGGCACCAGAGGCTGGCAGGAAGGCTGGCACCAGGCTGGCAGGAAGGCTGGCACAAGCCTGAGGAAGGTGGCCAAGCTGGCAGGAAGGCTGGCACCAAGCCTGGCAGGAAAGGCAGGCACCAAGGCTGGCAGGAAGCTGGCAGGAGGCAGGCAGGCACCAAGGGTGGCAGGCAGGCAGGCACCAAGGCTGGCAGGCAGACTGCTGGCAGGGAGGCGGAAGGCAGGCTGGCAGCAAGGCTGGCAGGCGGCAGAGAGAAAGGCTGGCGGGAGGCTGGCCAGGAGGCTTGGAGGCAGGCTGGCAGGAAGGCTGGGCAGCAAGGCTGGCAGGCAGGCTGCAGGCAGGGCAGGCAAGGACTGATGTATCCTGAAGCAGGTCTTTCCTCACGAATGCTGGCCACGTGCGAGCTGCTTCCCTTTATATCACGTGGTTTATGCAATGCATCCCCCCGCATGCGTAATTAATGCCAGGCATCTGTTCGGCTTCTGCTGTACATCCGCTAGGCTTCCGCTCTGCATCTGCTTCTCTCGCTGTGTGTCCGCTTTGCTGAGGCCCCCCGGAAGCCCTGCGGATGTGCCATCCGCTTCCATCGCTTCCATCCTAGGCTTCCTTTCGCATCGCTTTCCATCTGCCCTGCGTCCTCCCCACGTCGTGTTATCCGTCCGGTTATGCAAATTTTGCCCTTTTGAGAGCAGATAAAACGGATGGATACGGATGGAACATTTTGCTCGTCCGTTGTGTCCGTTTTGCATCCGTTGGGCAGTGTGACAGGGCCTTAAGGAAGTATCCCTCTAGGTACTTTTAGATTCAGGATACCTTGCTTCGATGTTCTCTGTTGTTTAGCCCAGTCTGTCCTGCTTTCCTCTTTGTCTTCCTCCTAAACAATCTTATCCAGTCAGGTTCTTCTTTGAGGTAGCCTTTTCTGACCACCGTTGCAACCACCTTCGGGGAAGGGAGTTTAGACCAGCCAAGGAGGAGAGATGCCCCTCCACTTGGCTAGCAATCTCCCCGCTCTTCACCACCTCTGCGGGGTGGCTTCAGCCCCGAATCCAAAGGATTGGGGCACTCCAACGGCGAGCACAGATCAAAACCATGCACGATCATGGATTTCGGTCTGTCGCTGAAGAGACCCAAACCGGAAGCGATTTGACACTTTTCTCAACTTCTTTGCATTTTTTAATTTTCTACTTGTATTTCTTTTTATTCACCATCCTTGCCTGTTGTGACGGGCAGCTATAAAAAAACAAACAAACAATGTCATGTTTCCTGGCCTACACGGTGACAGCAAATAATTCTGCTAATTGGTATCTGAAGATTGCTTGTTATCCAGATGGGCATTTTTGTAACTGATGTTACTAAAATGTGCACGGAACTGATTCATTTTGGAGTATGTTTCCCTACGAAGCCACAAGGATTAAATAAATCTTCACTCTCCGGACATTTTGGAATGCTTTACCTCCCTGCAAAAATTAATTAACCTGCTTTTGCTTTCCATCTTCATAATACCTAGATTGGGATATTGAAAAAATCCTGGAAGAAGGCAGTGATAAATCACAGCCAAATTGTTGCAAAGAAAACAATAGAAACCTTTTTATGTAGCTACCAGGAGGTGATCTCAACTTTAGATGTTTCTCATATAAAAAGATTCATGTGACTGGATTTGAGTATTAGTTTTGATTCCAGTTGAAGCATTTGATGTTGTAATACATATTCAGCTTTTTTCATCTTTTGAAAATTTGTACTATTCAGCTTTACAATCAACTTGTATGGTTGTTCATCAATATTTATTTGCAAATATAAATATTGTTTTTGTCTATTTTCCTGCATTGCAGAAAGAACAAATCCAACATCATTTAACAGTATATTGTTATTACCAGTTGAAAACATCTTCTGTTTCATGACATTCAGTGAAGGCAGAAAGATTAAATTACAATAATAAATGCATTGCTCTCAAGACATGAAACAAGAAGATCAAGAAAACTCACAAAGCAAGACTGTCTGGGAATAAAATGTGGGAAGCAGCTTGCGTACAAGGAGGAAACTGCTTGCAAAACGTTATGGGCTTTGTGATAATCTACCAGGAACTCAACTTGAAGCAAGTCTTTAACTTTTTTCAACTTTGTTTCTAGAAATTAGAAAAAGTATTTAAGAAAGTTGTCAGCATTTCAAAGGATTGGGCTCTTGCAGTTAATTAAAAAAAACAAAGTAGTAATAATCTGATTTGTTAAAGCCTAATCATTTGCTGGCCATGTTATATACTTCAGCTACAGATGTTCTGTGTGGAAGGTAAATGTTCTGTTGAGTCAAACTCAGCTCCTAATTGCTAGAGTCGTTTCCATGCTGTTTTCTTGGTAATCATATAGAAATGCCTCCCTACAATTGCTTTCTTCAGGAATGTTTGTTCAGTAGCCATCAGGTCTAGAATTCCATGGCTGGTATCTCATTAATGGACTGACCATATCTAAACTTGTACTGCCTTACACTGATCTGCTCAAATCTGCTTGGAAGGTTAATTGGATTAATGTGAACAAACCATTGATCCTATATTTGGGAAAATATGTTTTCCCCTAAATTAATGTAAATTATCATAGACATAGAATAGATATATTCTACCTTTCTCTTTTATAGCTATATTAAATCTTAAGCACTCACAATTAAACTTTAATATATGTGTTCTTACTGTTATGTATTCAATATTATGACATCTCATGATGATGACAGCAGCAATTGTTCTAAATGAACACCCTCTTTCACTGAGCCATCTCATTCCCTTTAAATTTCTGTTATCTGGACCTGATTCTCCTTAGTCCTTTCTTTGATGTTTAACAATTAAAATTATTAACTATTAGACTAAATTTTTCCAAGCAGGATTCTTCCAAAAGAACTTTAACTTTAACTGGATTTTAACTTTCAAACTTCTCAGCAATGGCAATGCTGACAACAGAATTGTGGAAATTGAAATTTAGATTTCTTCAGGACATCCTTTTGGAAAGTCTGCTTTATATTTTCTTCCCTTCCTTCCCTTACTAATCAAAATCTCTTCTTGTATCCACCCTTTCTCTTCATCAATTTCTCTTTCTTTCTCTTCCAAGTGTTGTGATGCAACTTTGGGGATTTAGAATATTTTAAAAAAATACTCAGATCTAATCCTGTGGTGATTACAGAAACAAAAATCTTCATTCCATCTTTTAAAAAATCATCTAGTATAGCAGCAGAACATCATAACTATTGATGACAAGATTAATAATAGAATGATGTATTCAAATGTTGCCAAATTCCAACTCATGTCGCTGGTCATTTGTCAGTGTTACCAGGAGCAGTTAGGTGATGCAGTTCTGTCCTAGCCTTGCTTTAATGCAATAGCAACCTATAGAATTGATCATTGAACATGTAATACTGTTCTTTTCACCTAGAATCTTTTCTTATTCTCATAGCATAATAGCTTGAATGGCTGCTTTCCTATGTCCTTCCTCAAGGCATAGAGAAGACATTAAAAGATAAATAGGATACATTTCTAAAATCCTCCTCACTATAGGATTTAGTTGTGTTACAGCATGCGAGGATTAGTAGGCTTTCCAATTCAACCCTCCCCAACCGAACCCAACCCCAACCCAAATCCTTATTTAGAATCATACACCAACATAACATTTACTTGTCAGAGAATGGAAAAGACTGAGTATAGTGGATGACAAACTTGAATAGCTATTACTACCGCAGTTGAATCCAAAATTTCAATTGCTAAACAAGACAGTTGTTAAATGAGTTGCACCCCATTTTACAACCTTTTTACCACAATTGTTAAGTGAATCACTTCAGTTGTTAAGGGAATCATGTGACAATTAAATGAATCTCGCTTCTCTCATTCACCTTGCTTGTGGAAACCAGCTGGGAAGGTTACAAATGGTGATCACATGAGCCCCAGACTGTACAACTGTTTTAAATATATGCTATAAATACATTATCAAACATCCAAATTTTGATCATGTGACCATGGGATGCTGCAATTATTGTATGTGAAAATTGGTCTTAAATCACTTTTTTCAGTGCTGTTGTAATTTTGAACAGTCACAAAATGAACACTTCTACAGAGGAATTATTGAGTCTGTCTTCTGCAACTCTATAACTGTCTGGTTTGGTTCTGCAACCCAACAAGACAGACACAAACTTCAGAGAGTAATTGCAGAATAGTAAGAGTAATCTGCAGGACTGCAGAAAAAACAATTACTACCAACCTGCCTTCAATCGAGGACCTGTATATTGCACAAGTCAAAAAGAGGGTTGGGAAAATATTTACAGACCTCTCACATCCCAGACGTAAACTGTTTCAACTCCTTCTCTCAAAAGGACACTAGAGCACTGCACACCAGAACAACTAGACACAAGAACAGTTTTTCCCCATAAACCATCACTCTGCTAAATAAATAATTCCCTCAACCCTGTTCAACTATTACAAAGTCTGCACTACTATTACAATTACTCCTTATCACCCATCCCCTCCCACTTGTGACTGTGTGACTGTAATTTTGTCACTTGCATCCTTATGATTTATATGGACTGTTTCCTAGGATGATTTGATTGCTTATTGTACTCTATGACTATTATTAAGTGTTGTACATTATGATCCTTGACTCTTGATGATTGTATCTTTTCTTTTATGTAAACTGAGAGCATTTGCACCAAGACAAATTCCTTGTGTGTCCACTTGGCCAATAAAAAAATTCTAGTTGTAAGTTGTAAAGTACCTATATACCTTAATTTGTTTCTTTGGAAACAAATATTTTATACAGTAACTACATTTAAGAGAATATACTCAGTAGATGCAGTCCAGCTATGCAGTTATGGTTATGTAGAGGCATGATTCATTATCTTAATATAGTTAGTGAAAACCGATACTTTCTTAAACCGTGCTGAAAGAAAATACAATGCAATCAATATTTAAGATACAGCAAAAACAGCAGAAATCCAGCAGAAAGGGAACCCAATGTTAGAATAGGCAGTAATTAGAATAGACAGCATTAAAATGAGTGTTGCACATTAAAAACCACTTAAAGTAAACTTGTCTTTTAAGTTTTAGTGAAAAACTCATAGAGAAAGCTTGACTAATTTCAATTGGGAAGGCAGCCTAGAAACACAACACTCCAGATAAGGCACTTTCTCTCTCCCTCACACACACAAATAGTTGTGGTATCTCCTGAGATGATGACATGGATATTTATTTTCTTTAAAATATTTACATTCTGATTTTTAGTGTCAAAAATAAAGGCTTAAGTATGAGCCCTTGGCAGTGAACTATATGGAAAACAACTAAACATTATGGTTAAATTAGACAACAAAAGTAAACAATACAATAACAAATCAGCTCCTTCTAAAAGAACACTACCATAATTAATATATAAAGTTGACTTACAATCCAAGTCCAAAATTATTGCAAAATATGTTTATTAAAAATAAACATATATTTAATTATTTACTATTTACAATTAAATGCTAACATAATCATCATTAGTCTTGCCCTATGTGGTTTTGTCCTTTGTCAATAAAATTAATATTAAGTTGGTTGTTTCTGCTTAATGTGCAATGAAATTAGAAAGGAAGAAGCAGGAAATGAGCACAAAAGCATTTCTCTTCCCTTCCCTGCTCTGGCTTCCCATCAACTGAAACTACAAGAAGTGCTGCCTGTGAAAATAAAAAAAATTTAGAGCCAATATGACCCATGCAGTTAGTTCTTGACTTATAATCCATCCATTTGAAGCTACAACAGTCCTGAAAAAAGTGACTTATGACCATTTTTTGCACTTACACTGTTGCAGCATCCTGATGGTCTTGCGATTAAAATCTAGACTCTTAGCAACTGGCTTATATTTATTATGGTTACAGTGTCCCAGGGTCATGTGTGATCATCTTCTGATGACCAAAGTCAATGGGGAAGCCAGGTTCACTTAACTTCTAACTAACTACTGCAGTGATTCACTTATCAACTATGGCAAGAACGGTTGTAAAATGGGGCAAAACTCATTTAACAACTGTCTCTTCATACTGGTTGGGAGGTCTATACAGCACTTTCCCATAAGAACAATAACTTTGCAGGGAAGCACTCATGTGCCTTAATTGAGAGTAAAATTATGAGTTTGGTGATAATTTTATTAATGTAAAATATTACAACCTAAAGATAGTGAAGGTGGACAAAAGATATTTTGCCAAATATGGTACTTTTTTTTCCAGCCATGGAGACTTTTCTGGACAGTGCACAATAATTTGAGCAAAGATTTAAGTAAGCATAGACCCTCCCCCCCCAAAAAGAGCAATTAGTTCAACTTCAGAGACAATCATTGCCTTAGAAACACCTCTTCTGGCAGTTTCTTTACTATGGTTATATCATGATCCATTTGGATAGTGAAAATAACTAGGCACTCTGTGGTTAGTGAAATGAACTTTGAAGCTATTTGATTGAAAATGCTAGTGGGAGGAAAAAATAAGGGTTGTGAGGTTGCAAAAACAGAGAAGAAATAAAAAAAATAGTTGTAGCCTCTTTTGGGAGGTAATTACTCTTTGAAATGCAGCTTTTTTGGGGCCAGAATCATGAATTATGTAATGCAAAATCTTACCATCCTATCATCTTGCCAGGAAATATCTATGAATTTATTCACAAGCAATGTCAGAGGGCCCTTAGTGGACCACAAAATGTCTGTTTACTCCCACAATTCTGAATTATAGTCACCCAAAAATTATAGATCTCTTCATTCTTCATTTATACATGAACATATAATAACATTCAAAGTCTTTTATTCTAACAATATCAGCCTTCTTTAGCTGGTCCCACTATTCTGAATAACATGCACATCTGAATAGGATTGTTATGGCAGAGATCAGCAACGCCGTGCTCTGAGCCATCCACGTCACCTGTGACAGTTCTATATGAAATCCCCCAGTCCTGAATAAATAAATGGCTGAATCTTGTGAAACTCCCATATCTCGCCTTTCAGTTTTCTCACACAAAATCAAGAGAGAACTTTGGATGAAAATGCTGAGATCTTGTAGGAATTTCAGAACAGGAAGGCCAAATCTAGTGGGAAGACGTGAGATTTGAATTGTTTTAAATTGGTTTCCCCATTAATTTGGGCACTGTGCTGTTATGAAATATGATGTGACGACAGTTGGTAATATGGAACAAAGGAGTGATAGAGAGCCCTTGTTCTGTTTTTTTTCCTGATGTCAGAAGTCAAATATTCAGTTCCACATCTGGGTTCTGACAGGATCCCACAAAACCACAGCATATGCGCTTTCAGCGAGAATGACACAGGAGTGAAAAAAGCATGAATAGAACAAAAAGTTGGCATAAATAGATTACATACAGCTGAGCCTTTATTTTAAGCTATGCTTGAGTTTTTCTACAAGTTTGAGTGTGTGAGTATGTGCGTTTGTGTGCATGCATGCATAGTTACTATCAAGTTATGGTCCTAGTAACTGTCTGAAAAAGTAAGAAATTAGCCAGAATTGAGAAATATATTTCATAGCAGTATGTTAGAACATTGTTTCTTTATTCTCTTAGAACCCCTTCCCAATTTTTAAAATTATGGAGGACCCCAAAGGAGCTTTTGTTTCTATGGGTTATGTTTGTCTGTTTTATTTAAAAAATTAAATCTGAACCATTTGCTGCCACTACTGTTATTCATGGTTGTTTGATGGGATTTTAATATTGTATTATTTTTCAACATAGACTGGGAAATAATTCTGATTTTCTGGATTACTTCATTAACATGGGAAGCAAATGTTCCCAAAGCTATGAATTTAACAACTTTGCTATACTTTTAGTTCTCACTTAATTTAAATAAACATCTCAAATTTAGAGTTCGGTACTGGTTTAATGATACTTCCTGATTAAAATATAGCACCTGATTTCATGTTATTCTTCAAATTGACAGGTGATCAATATTATAAATAAAACAAGAAGTTGGCATGCCCTATACATATTTGTTCAATAGTTACACTGTGGGGAAATAAGGCTACTGAAGATCAAGACAAGTGGGACATTTACATATATCTTAAACATATGCACAGTCCAGCCAATGAATGAACGCAAGGACTCTGATTATGGACAAGATCACAGAAATCTAAGCAAGACCTCATGAGTAAGTTTTTCTCACAAATGTAACACTTGTGCATGTTTTTATTGAAGAAAACAACATAGTGGCATATTTGCCAAAAGATACCTTCATTATATTCCATTACCATTGTTTTCCAGTTTCTTTGCCATTATTCTTATGGAATGGGAGAAAGATGGAAGAAGAAGAAGTGAACAGATTAGAGTCTCTCTATTTGTCTCCCGGAATACTGTATCACCTATTAGGAATTATATTGTGAGAGAGGAAGTCTAAAAGGCAATTAAGGGACCTCAGTCTAAAGGACTCTACCCCAGGCAGGTACGATTGTAATTCTTTGCTTTAGATGGAAGGCTTGTGTTGTTGTTCTATGCTTTAAGATTGCATGGGAACAGATGAATGAGCCAGATGAATGATGAGACCTTGAATAGTTTAATACTGAATTTACAGGTTTTGTGAAATCATTAGAATAATAAACTTTTTTTTTTTATCCTTGTAGGTTTTAAATGGCATTAGATTGAAGCATTCCTTTTGCCTTCAGAAGATTGAGCAAGATGTGAATGAAAAGAATCTGGCAACAATTAAAGTGCACTTCACCACCCACTGCCAGCATACTGTCACACGGTGGATTGAGTGAACCATCAGATTGTGTAACTTGCCTGTTTTTAATCATGTACATGTTATAGGAATAAATATAATAACAAAAGTAGGAAGAAACATTCAACGTGAGGATTCTTTTATTCTTTGGGCCTCTGACTAGGCAATAATTGTATTTCACATCTAAAATACCACAGATAGTAAATTAATTTTCATTAATTGTTGCCGTTGTAGTTGTGTGCAAAATGGCTACTTTCATGCCTGCTTCTTTACACCACTGTTTGAAAATTTAGCTTTTGATTTATCCCGCTTTATACCATTCAGACAGAATTCTAAATATTTTTCAAAGGTTTAGATAAAACAAGTCAAAGTCAAAGATAAAAGCATTACTGTGTTTTCTATATTGCCATCTCATTACTAAATATCTGATACCAAACATCCAGTGGATAAATTATTGAGACAAATAAACTAGTGATATTTTGTGTGGAAGTTATCATTGCAGAGCATAGGAAGAGACAAATATGAATAAGTGGAATTTGCTTATTTAATAAATTACATGAAGATAGTAATTAATCTAAGGGATTTTTTTAATATGACAAGCACCAATGGCAGCATTAGAAGCAACTTGCTTTAAGAATTGAACATCAAGAAAGAAATTTCTGTGGAAGTTCCCATGATAAGAAAATGATGTTATTGGGTTATTATTGGGTATTTTAGTATTTAGTATATAGTAATTTAGTTTGAATACTAGGTTTATGGCCCAGAGGTTCAGAACAAATGACTACCCTTAGTTTATTGTTGTCTGGTTTGTCATATTTTATATCTTCAGGAAACTGAATGATTCAAACAATTGCTGAGTTCAGTATTACAAACAAATGGGACAGTTTTAATTAACCGATATCTATTTAGGCATTTCAACAAAAGAAGACATCTTCAGTCTCAACTATTAACCTGTATAAATTTATCAAATAAATTCTAGTGGGATGGTGGTGGTGATAGTGATGGTTTGTGTGTGTGTTTGTGTGTGTGTGCGTATGTATGAGAGAGAGAGACAGAGACAGAGACAGAGGGAGGGAGGGAGAGAGAAAGCAGAGAGAGGAACAGTAAACTCAAATCAGTACAACACAATTCATTCCATATGTATTTTATCAGTCTCATTAAGTAGACCATACCAGGAAATCAATTCCAGAGGACTTCATGCTACCTTTTTTGAGATTGGGTATCATAAGTGAATCTTGCAAATCTGATTGTGTTGTACCTCATTCTCCTTATGCTCTGTTGAATGTTTGAGAGTGGCTTCTGAATGTTATCTTGTTACCATTGACTTTAAAAAAATGGAAATGATTCTTACATATTTCTATCAAGGTAATCTTCCATAATTCTTACACCCTCAATCTGGAAAATATGTATTCTACTAGTAAAATGATAGATAATGAAAATGGTTTTGCATTTTGGCAGATTTGATGTTATTGTTTAATGACAGACAAACCTATCTTGCTTGCTGCAGGAGAGACACACAGTACAATAGTATACTTTTGAGGAATATGTGTACCCTAATGCCATCACCCTCATGCTAACTCCTAGAGCTGTCTTTAGTTCTTCCAGTTTGAAAGTAGTATTTCCATCTTCCTGATACAATTCTTCCCATGCCAATTCCTCCCATGCCAGGACATTTTTGGGATAATACAATGAGGACAGCAATTAGTTTGGCTCCAACTGAACTGACAAGTCTTGTAAGAAGAAGTAATTCAATTAGTTCATTTATACCCAACCTTTACTATTTTTATAAATAACTCAAGGCAATGAACATACCTAATACTTCCTCCTGCTCCTATTTTTCTCACAACAACCCTGTGAAGTGAATTGGCTGAGTGAGAGTGACTGACCCAAAAGTCGCCCAACTGGTTTTCTTGTTTGGGAGAGCCATTGGTGCCTGGTTTCTCCATTGGAATCTAGTGTTGGGTGGGACATTTACTAGTTGTTACACCAAAACTGCATTAAATTGTGCCTTGCTTAATTTCTGAGTCTCAGTAAAGAAAAGTTTGTAGCAATATGATTTTCTTCCAACTCAAGGAAGGAAAACACATTAATACGGTTATAAAAAACAACTTTGAAAGCTATTCTTGCAATTATATTTTAATCTAATTCTGATGTAGAAACAAAATACAGTACTGACACATTATCAGTTTCCTTTCTTCACAGTAATGAAGATCAGCATGCATTAAAAGCATAATAAAATCCTATCTGAAATCTTCAAATTAAACTTAGTACAATAGAAATAGCAAGCCACTCTGAGTTTATCCAGAACAATTCATGCAGGTCATCTTTACACTGAAGTATAATTTCTCCATTTTGTGCAAAACCTGGCTTAAAATTCTCTTTGTGTAGATAGTTGATACCTTAACCAAAAAGCAGAGGATGGGGGAAAACAAAAAATCCCTGAGTTGGATCAAACATATCAACAATGAGGCTTGTTACTTATAATTTTCTCACACTGGGGAATAAAGTCTGCAGTAAATGAATTAGCCATGGTAAGTATTATAGTGGTGGTTTCAGATTATCCTTCATTTTTAGGGAGAAATAGTAAGAAAGAATGTAGAAGAACATATTTCTTACAATACCCAGAATCCATACTTAGTGTGCAGTTTAGTGTACAGCTTTTCTTGTGAACTTGTAGCTATATTGAATTCTGCTTCTATGCTCTAATATTCTGGGCCATTTTACAAAAAGTTGGCTTTGGCAAGGAGTATAACTTTTAACTGCAATCATAGTAATTTTGTTGGCTGTGCTTATGAACCGTATGTGTTTCAGGTCAGCATTACATCCTACTGGCCATGTGGAAGTTCCTAAATGTTCTTGACTATAATTGTACATTCTTGTTCCAAAGCTAAATATTTTTTATTTCAATTGCCAAAAGTTTTAGATTATTATCTTAATTATTATGTCTTCATAAACATTTTTGATTTGAAATTATTTGGGGAATAAATATAGGCAAGTTACACCAGACATTTTTAACTGGTAAAGAACAGTTACAGAGAGCCCCCCCCTCTCCCTCTCCCTCCTTCCCTCCCTCTCTCTTTCTCTCTATCTCTTTCACACACATAAAACAGCTACAAATGCCTATTATCAGTGTTTGGTTTAAAATATGGGAGGAAAATGTCTCGCAATTGGGAATGACTTTCTTCTTCCCTAAGCCACTCTTAAATTAAATAAAGACATCTTATATTTACATATGATTCCTAACAAATTCTACTTACATTATAAATAGTGTAGCATAAGCATTCAGTAAATGGAATGTTTGTATATTGATATTATATAGTTTGAACCAGAAAAATCTCAAATGTTCTGATCTCTTCCACTCCTTTTATTTCTAGGAGTCAGAACAGACCCTGTTAATGTAAATACAATGGAAAATGCTGTTAACATGGTAGACTCTTGTGTCAAGGTCTGCTTTTGCAAATCAGACATTCGCCACTGGGTAATTTTTCCCCCCTTTAGATATTTATTCTGTCACCACGAAGACATAACACCAGCAGTTTTATTTGTATGTTCATATATGCAGTCCTTGCTGCTGGATTTATTTGTAATTACTATTCTTAAAAAGTAGATGACATCACTTATGTTATATCATGTAACACTAATGTGAGTAAAATATAAAAGCAGAAGCATTCAAGCCATCTGGCTTACAGATCCTTATAGAACTGAAAACATATAATTTGGGGCTTTGGATTTCACTCATGGTTAATGCTGTTCAAATAGGATGAAAATTATATGTTTTCTAATGAGTACCTGTAGCCTTAAAGTTACAAAGGAAACAGAAAAATAAAGGAAAAAAATATTAAAGTTGAACTGAAATGTCTCAGGAAATAGTTTTCTGACAATCTCTTGAACGTTTTCTACTTTTCTCTGAACTATTTGAAAATGTCAATGCTTTGTGGAGAACAGTTAGTAATTGTTACAGTTTGTCAGCTGTGGGCAATAACTGTGAATCCAGACTTAATGTTCTGAGTGTTACTTTAATCGTTTTGGAGCAAGGAATGGGATTGGCTGCTGCTCTTTCCAATCCATTATTTCCAATACAATGCAATTAAAAAGGAACTTAATTAGTTTAATTCTCTATCAATTAAACACAAACTTGCCATAATGGTTGAGAAAGATAGATTCTAGGACTGAACTGGGAACTGGGAGAAACTTCCAGCTGCTTGATGTTCTTAAGAACTTTGCCAAAGAAAATTTTTCAGAAGAGACATTGTTATAGGTTTGACCTAGGCACTTACATTTATTGTCATATTGCAGTTGCTAAGAAGTATAATCCAGAGAATCTCCATCCTGTGAAATCCCTGGGAAAATGTCACAATGAAATACTGCAACTTATTGCATGTTATTGAGAGTAGGAGTTCAGGTACTTAGGGCAAATCTGTCTTTCTGGAATAAAATATATATCTATGTTTCTATATAATTTTGACATATATAATCGAGTAAAACCTACTAAACCATAAACATAATTGATTTGAAGAGCAGAGAGTTCCATGAATTTCATTATATTCAAAGTTCATTGGGTGTTCTTTGATGTAACTCAAGAAAACATGGACGTTTTTCTCAAGGTTTGCTAAGGATTCATTTTATTCTCACACATGCTTTCCTTCAATCATATTTTACTCTTGCTGCATTCATCAATCCAGGTTTAACTTCATACCTGGGCAAAGGGCTTCATAAATCAAGCTTGTTCACTTTATCATATGCTTTCTCTAAATCAATGAACATGCTATAAACTTGATCACATTTGTGCACTTCTCAACATGCTGCCGAAGAGCAAAAATCTGGTTTGCATACCCTATGCTTGGCATAAAGCCATATTGTGCTCTTTCTGCTTTTCTCTTTATATAGGGAAACAATGATGGCATTCTTCCAGTTGGCAGGCACCAATGCAATTTTCCTACACACAAACAAGTTTCATAGCCATTCCATAAGCAAACCATATCATATTTAAGATTTCTCTAGTTACACCTCTCTTTTTATACAACCGTCTTCTCCATTATTTCAGCATTCTCAGAGTGTTTACGACTTCCTTTTCATAGGTTTTTTAAACTGGGACCCTAACATTTACAGCATTCATTTCAGTTCCACTCTTCAACATATCGCTATCGTTTCCATATAAATCTCTAAAATGCTCTTTCCAACAATTCCCTCACTTTGGCTTGGTCCCAAATCTTTTCATCACTTTTGTTTTATTCCCATTCTCTCTGCTTATTTAGCCCTCTTCACCTTCTTCCAAAACATTTTTTTTTAAATTACCATCAAAACTGCTCTGCATTTTCTTTGCTTCTTTTCATTGTTTCTTGCTTTGCTGACTACATTTTTAGTAACTGTGTATTTTTTCCTATCACAATCTTACACATGTCATGGTCATTGTCTAGATCAGTCTAGGGATACTGACCTGTGCTGACCAGCTTGCTTTTATTGAATGAGGATTGCATATATTGTTTTTCATACAATAGAGAAAGCACAGATGACTCTATAAGCCTTACTTACATTTCAGCCATATTTGGTATTTTCTGCTAATGCAATGGGCTAATTGGTTGATGTACTCCAAGAGTAACCAAAGTCCAGTTTTATCCAAAACCAGTCAGTATGATTCTGTACAAGCTAGGAGCTCAAATACAAAAATTAGTTTAAAAATCAATGTACCTGACTGCTTCCTACCAACTAGGAGATATATCCAATGCACTTACAATCAGGATACATCCTCTGTGACTGTTGCAAGAACAATAAGTACATAAAATCCATAACTTCTTTTTGTTGCTAAAAATGCACTCTCAAACTTTGAAACTGGGTAAAGCACAACCAGCAGCTTCAAGAGATAATATTTACTTTACATCTTTCATTTACAGAATGCCATCATTGGCTTAATACATACTGTTTTGATAACCTCTGTATTTTGATAGTGATACACATGGATTTGACACAGGATTTTTACCTATCAAATTAGAGGACAGGGAAAGGAAGTCAATTATTGGCAAATGGTTCATTTAAAAAATTAGTCTGATTAAGAAAAAAAACCTGTGGTTTTGGATTATACATTGCTATAAACTAAAAAGTATTTGATTTTAGTTTATGTGATGTGTAAACTCACCCACTGATCATTCTTCTTTAAAATCTGACTTGTAGCTCAGTGACAAACCATGTACAGTATATGTCTAAAATTCTATCTATACTATCTCAGGCCATTGATCCATTCATTTGAATTGATATTAAATGGCTGTTGATAAATTACAATTTCCATAATGTAATGTCATTGATAATTCCATGCTTCCCTCTCTATACAAGAAAATGTTGGCAAGTTTACATGTCTTCTATTCTGTTTAATTTAAAGCTAGAAAAAGGCCACATAGATTGGATTTATACTTAATTGTTTCACTTCTCAACAAGCAGGAAATCTCTATATTTTTACTAAACCTTTGTATTTATGATGCTGGGAGGAAGCATGGCACTGTCATACTTCCATAAAGGCTAGGTCACACTGGCCGACGAATGCAAAACGTATGCAAAAAGGACACAGTGGACGAGCAAAATTTTTGGGGTGCTCCATCCGTTGTCATCCACTCCAAAAATTGGCAAAAATTTGCATAAACAGAACGGAAAAGAAAGGAAAAGAACGGACGTGGGAAGTATGTAGCAGGGATGTTAAAGGGATGTTCATAGGAAGCCTAGAGGATGTATATAGGATGCAAACCGTTCACTGCTCATCTTTTCTATTTCCGTGCTACTAACGCTGTGTAGATATTCCGTGTACCTTTTGTTTCCTTCCTCTTTCCGTTTTCAGCTGCAGTGGATGTGAGTTGAGGGATGCCCAGAGGATGTAGAGAGGATACAGCGGACATTTAAGGGTGATGATAAACGGACATAGAACGTTTGTTGCTCGTATGTCATGGATTTACATCGTACACAGCGGAAAGTTCATCCGCTCAAAAAGTTTTGTGCAGTTCAAAACTTCTTGAGCGGAGATAAATCTCAGTGGACGGATGCTCAAAGGATAGAGCGTATGAAAACACGTATACAGTGAATACACAATGGATGCCATTACATTTTCCAACAGATGGCAAGCTTTTTTTTAACGTTTTACATCCTCTTTGCATCCGTTGGTGCAGTGTGACATGGACTTAAGTTATCTAAAGATGTGTGTAAACAAAATTGTGCATTCTTGTCCTTTATTAATGGATCTCAAAGCAATGTTAGCAATGATGCTATTGGAAAGGTTGTAAATTTTTTGGTCTTTATTGAGGTAAGTGGACTGTGATTTGAATCACTATATGTCCCAAAAGCTTGGTCTTAAAGTCCTCTTTTGGCTATTGCTAACTTTGTAATAAGGAGTTAGACCATGCCAATGGGTCAAAGTGACTGTCAGTGTTTCAGGATCTCCTTTAGAAAATGTTTTTTACTTAAAATTTGTCACAGTGGAAATATTGGTTTAAGATTTGTGATAAAAGCTTTTAATGTTAGTTGCAATTATCCTGACACTTTAATGATATGAGCTATAGTACTCAAAGTAATGGAAATTTGACCTTGTTTAAAACCATTATGTATTAGATTGATTGAACATTTTGCTTACAACAGCATCCATTTATTCTATGCTGTCTCGATCTGATAAAGCTAATCATACATATTATATTTCCACAAATCTTTTTACTGTGGTGCCAAATATTTTGAATTATAGGAAATTGGAAGGCTTCTAGGCATTTTTAAATAAGGGAGAAAAGACAATAATATTCATTTGTTTCAATAGCAAATACAACAATATTACCTTAGTGTGTTCAATGTAACAGTGTATGAAAAATTATGAAAGGTATTGTTCATCTACACTTGAATTTCAGTGTGTGAGATTTGGGCTGAAGGAAACGTTTCTAGAAGACTCATATTTATGATATTTTGGAGTAAAATTCTATTTTTGTTATCTGGATATTATGTCCAAGCTGAGTAAAAAGATAAAAATAAATAATTTAAGTGTCATCTGGATTTACCCTTCACATTGGCATGTTATCTAAATGGGGTTTATAGATGGCCCATATAGATTTCTGGATTTTATTTTTCCATAAAACCAGATAAAGTGGTAACCTATGAATTGAAAAAATAAAGCTGATTGATTATTACTGATCACCGACTAACATAAATGCCCTGGTGGGACAGTTCAAATAAATATATGATACTACACTGAAATATTTTATCACTTTTTGGATTTTTTTCCCCACCAATACAAATTATTTGCTCCCTGAACATTTACCCATTTGTATTGCAGAAGAGGTTGTAATCCACTTTTATGTGGTGAAACATCAGGCTTGGTAAATACATATATATTACCCACCTGTAGGTGAAGATAAAAGGTGAAGACAAATAAGGGTATACTTGAGAAGTAAGGCCACCACCAAATGGAGTACAGATTTTGTTCAACTGAAAATATACTTCCGTTTGGAGCAATCGTATCAACTAAATTTTGAAAAGTTAAGGGAAGTGGAAAAAAGAAAATTATTGATGTCAATAGCCTTTCCAGAATAAACATGTTTCAGAAAGATTCATAAGACATGAAGTTTTAAATAATCACTATTTATTTGAGCCATTCTTTATTTTGTGAAGCAGGAACAGTGTATTTAAAACTTAATTTGTGTTACAATTTGACAGGCATCTATGTTTAGTCACAAAAATGAGATCTAGAATATATAAAGAAGGGGTAATAATATTCAACATAGGTGGGGGCCTTAGGAACAACAGAGAATTTTCCTTCAAATGGAGACTATAAAAAATGCAAACTGATGCCAAGATCTGTTTCTGCTTGGACAGCTTTGACTTCTGGAAAATAACACTGGTTCCTGATTTATAAACATATCTCGATAGCCAAACATGCACCTGTTGCCTATAATACTGGGTGCCTGATTAAAAACAAACTCTGTATGCAGCAGGTTTTATTTCCTAGTAATTGTGAATAGAATTGCCACTATAATATACAGTACATTTTATTGTTTCTTTTTTTCAAAGATCAAATATATTTACAGTATAAAGGATTATGGACTGAGAGGCTACTCCAGATTTTATATACTAGCAAAATAATGCTTAGGGTCATTCAATACAAATTACAACCTTACATGGGCAAAGCACTGCCAGATGTTCAAGCTGGGTTTTGAAAAATCAGAGAAACACAAGACATTAGTGATTATGTCTACTGTATAATTGAAAAAAGCCAGAGAATACCAAAAAGAAATCAAGATGTCTGTCATTAATGATAGAAAAATCTTTGATTGCATAGATCACTATGAAAAGTGCTCTGAAAAAATTGAAATTCCAGATCAGATGGTTTCTGACCAGCAATGTCAATGGAGAAGCCAGCAGGAAATTGCAAAATTGAGGCAATGTGACATTGTGCTTCATGACTATAGGTGATTTGCTTCATGAGCGCAGCCTTAACTGATTTTGAAGTTATGAGTATGTCCATTAGTGATGGAATTGTAGGTCCCAGTTGGGGTTGGGAGGATTAGTTGTATGTAATAATGACAGATAAAAATCCTTTGGCAGAGTTTATGCTTTTTAAGATCATTGTTAGCAGCATTTTCCTTCTTGTTAAGCCTACATATCCTACAGTATCTCATGTGGGATAAATCACCACAAGAAGACAAGACTTGCCACCATGGCACTTTCAATCTTGTCATTGTGTCACTATTTTTTGATGAATGGTGTTGCGGGTGTGTCTAAGTAAACATATCAACAAATTTAGTGATAGGCAGACTGCAGTAGCTCAATAGTGTCCTGCTATTTTCTATGTACATCTCTAATTTAAACAGTTGGGCTGCTGTGCATAAACTGAAAATACGTTCCTTAAGAAATCATTGCCAGCTGCTGGCAAGCAGTCAAAGGAACATAGTGAAGGAGTAGTTGAATTCAATAACAAGTCTGGGTACAATTAAATGCATGTGAGGTGCTGAAGAGGGTATAAAGTTGGCAACAAAAAAGAACATGATTACGTACTCTCTTTTGTATGTATTTTTGTGTGCACTGATTTATTTCGATGGTTTATACTGTAGTTATGCTTCATCTGCATTATTCCACTGTGCTCTGGTTCCACACATAAACATTATTGTATTTGGTAGGCTTTGTGCTTTGTTGCCTGGAATCCATGTATCTTTCCCATAGGGAAAGCAGTTGAAATACCCACTGATCTAGCCCTCTCTGCACATATGTGATTATTAGATAATTAGAAGGAGAGTAAGACTCATTTCTAAGTAGATCAACTGCCGAGAGACACTTTCCTAGGTAAATCACCTCTTCTAGGACAGAATAGGCCAACTTGCTACGGCCAACTTGCCATGGCCAATTCATTGTGGCCAACTCAATGCAGTCAGTTCACTGCAGGATAACTTGCCATGGCCAACTCATTGCAGGACAACTCACCATGGGACAATTCAACAAATACAAAAGTTAAATTAATTTCAATGAAACTGTGGCCAATAATAATAAAATAAAGTCTATCCAGAAATACAAGATTACAATAATTTCAATGAAAACTTGGTCATCAATAATAAAAGTTATTAAATGAAACAATTAATACAGCATCAAATTATCCTGAGATGAGTTGTCCTATGGCTAGTTTGCCATGGTGAGTTGGTCACAGTGAATTGGCTGTGTTGAGCTGGCCACGGTAAATTGTCCTAGACCCTTTTAGGAAGCTAGATGTGGATGAAGTTGAGAGCTTTTTGTTCCAAAATGCCAGTGACAACAGAATAGCACTATGCACCATTTTTCTTTTCATTTAAGGGTCACTGTGATTAGTCTTACCTAGAACTGCTGTATATCTGGCTCTCAGCAGGTGTGGACAGTAAGATGACCTTGATGGAAATATGCCTGATCTGTTCATTATTTAGGCAACAGGGGCTGAAACATTTTTAAGCCCTGAGAAGCAGTTCAGGCAAGCCCTTCTTTGAGTCACTGGAGTAAAAAAATGGGGGATGGAAAAGGAGGTACAGCACAGTTCGACCAGGAATGTTCTGTTGTTATCGCGGATTTAAGTAAAAATAGTTAGCCTTATGTGGAGCTAATGTCAAACTCCCAGCCTGCAGGCTGGATGCATCATGTGCTGGCCACGCCCATGCCTGGTTTAGTGAAAAAGGTCCTGAAATGTCATGTGAAGCTAACAGGATGACGTGAGTTTGACATCCTTGGTCTACATAGTGAGGCTTACAGCAGCTCTGTAGCTCTTTGCTCCATATTTAACAATTTTACCTTTTCAGCAGAATAACAGGAGCTGACAAAGCTGATCATTTCTCTTTTAAAGTCTCATAAATATTCATAGAAGTTGGCTTTTGGGAAGACAAAAATCCCCAGATTTTCATGTTTTAGGCTATTATTTTTGTGGAGATGAGTCATGTACAGAAGACTTCAAGAATAAAAATGCCACAATAATTGAACATCACATACCAACCAAGTAGATAAAGTAAAATGCCATTAATTCTGTTTTGCCCTTTCAGTTTGATGCAACTAAAGAAGTTGTCTTCATCTGTGCATCCTTTCCTGAACTTTGTTGAGGTTGTGCTGTTGCTGAGAATTGAAGCTTGTACCTTTAAGCTTATTCAATGAGCTTTCAGAAGAGTTACTTTGCTGTAACAATTCAGTGCTATTCTCTGCAGATAAGAATATTGCCTATTCAATTTCATGAAATATGAAATACACTCAATCTGCACTTTCATTTAAAAATATTCACATAAAATTAGAGATCTACTAGGTTATGTCAGCTATACTATGTATTCCATACCAAAAAACTAGCTCCAAGGGAATTTTAAAACTGCTTTATTATATCGGCAAATGTAATGTAACAGAATCTTACAAGTCTGATAGTACTTTACTTCTCCTTTCCCCTTACTCACCTGTGAAACTAAGGAGATGTCCATCTGAGCTCTTTCCTACTCCCTTCAGATTGTTTGAATTGAATTGTGTTTTTTATCTTGCTGCTCTGGGAACAAACTTAGCTTACATCCATCAAGGCATCTTTATTACTCTCTACAGGTTGATACTAAAATATTAGCAAGACACTATGTTTTGGAATTGAGGAAAAGTCATTATTACCCTGCTTTGGTCACACCAGTTTCTGGAAGCTGGAAGTTCCACTTGGGTTCCATGGAAAGCTTAGAGCTATTGCTGAAAGTTTGATTTACAATCCAGTTGAAGCATTTTTTATATACAATATTTTTTATTGATTTAGATGTGAAATCCCACCTTTATTATTTTTATAAATAACTGAAGTTGGTGAACATGCTTAATATTTTTCCCACAGCAACAACCCTGTAAGCTCTTAGTTGCCTGAGAGAAAGTGACTGCCCAAAGCCATCCAGCTGTCCCCAGCTGTAAGGCTAGGTGATAGTGATAGCCAGGGGAGCTTTTGAATAGCTCTGTGTGATGTTTCAGCCTTACCTGGACTGGGAGGCACTGCACATGTCACTTCTGCTTTGGTATCTCTTGAATGGATTAGAGCAATATGCTCTATAATGCACTACCTTGAAGTACATCTGGAAGCCACAATTGATCTGGAATACAGGATCATGGACAATTAACACACATTTCTAATTTAGTTATGTTACACTTTTGTGAAGTGAACTTCACTGGCTCCCATTTGACCTCTGGATACAATTCAGGATGCTGATGTCACCTATAAAGCTCCTCACGGGTTAGAATGCTTGAGGGACTCTCTCTGGTGATCTCTTCTCCCCATTAGATTAGCAGGAAAGACATGATTTGGGTCTCATTAATTAAAAAATGCCATATTTAACTGACATTCATGTTACAGGATCCAGAAATCTCTCTTCTGTCACCCCCTGGAACACTTTAGAACCTGAGATCAGATTGTTCCTGACCTGCTAGTTTTCTGGAAAGTCTGTGTTTTTTGCCTAGAAATGGTGATAGTGAGATTAGGAAATATTATATTGCTATTTACTTTTGACTGCTGATTTTGTTTTGGATCATATGATTAGCATTCTATGTAGATTTTATACTGTGGTTTCCATTTAAATTTTGTTTGCTATCCAGTCACTGTGGCAAGAGGAGCAACTATTGAAATAAAAGTAGATTAAAAAAAAATCTTTTAGAAAATTTTCTCAGTGTGGAATTTGGACTTAAAATCTTGTAATTCTCAGTCAGCATTGTAACACATCTAACACATTTGGAGAACATTAAGTTGGAAAAAGTCTTAATATTCTATGATCTTTTAGATCTCAGTGAGATTTCCTTAAAGACCAGACTGGTGTTCATGGAAGGTAACATGTCCTGTCCTTGGCTGAAAGCTGAGGTAAAAATGTGGCCCAGAATCTTTCTCAAAGTATTTAGTTAGTGGGTCAAGGGAACTGTATTAAGTTAAGCCAAATATATCAATTAAAGTACAGTTTTAAGAGCCATGAAAAAAAACAAAATTAAAATAAGAGATTGCATCATTCATCCCAGTGAAAGAAACCAAGAGTATGATCTAGAATAAGTGTCCAGATAGCTACTGGTAGCAGTAGGAATGCAGAATTACTTCTAGTACTGGGCTGGTCTTAAATGGAAAGATCCAGATTGGAGCCTCAATTCTCTACCTTAAACAAGATTTGCTGAAGGTGCAAAATTGGCAGGAAGAGCAACTCTTAAATAGGCTACTTTTAGAAAACTTTTTCCTGTGGACCTGGGACTTCTGTATCATCTAAATCATCTAGACTCACATCAGTATTTCTGTGTTCTTCTATTCTTAGGCATAATTTTGGATCAGAGTTAGAGGAGAGAGTGGCTCATGGGAGTCTGATCCTTCTCAACCTCTTTGCTTGGATTGACTTCGTAAGTTCAGTCTTTTCCAAGACCTTCCTTGGTTTCTCTTCCTCTGCCAAGCACGAATCATTCACATATCATAAGATTACACTGTTGACAGTCTTATTTATCTTGTAGAACCCGACAATTCAGCCCAGAAATGGTACTGTTATTTTCCTTATCAAATTGTACTTTTAAAAAGTAAAACAGGAAGTTGAAATGAAATCAGAGTCATACTCAATAGGATCTAAGTAAGTGGTGTAATGAAGAGAAGCATTTTAAAATATTTTTCAGGATTTCAGACATATTATATAAAAATCCCCACCGCTGGTCATAGTTAAGCCTGATTCATTAATTCAATACCAGAAGGAACATAGGAAAACATATCATTTTTCTATTCAGAGTGAAGAAACATGATATCAAACAACTCAAGGCCCAATTTCTCAAAAAAAAAAAGCATTTTAAATATTTGTGATGTTTCTGACCCAATTTGCAATCTTCTCTTTTATTTTGAAGGCATTCTCAAAGCAATTGCTGTGAGATGGTTTATGGGGCAGCAACATGGAGGACCACATGGCTTAGAATAGAGTGAAGTGGCTCTACCAGAGGGCTTGGTCTAATTTGTTGTCTGTTCTGATCCACCAATTTTTAGTAGAGTTGACATATGTCACATACCTATCAGATCTCTCCCTAGAATCATCTCTCTTTCAATAAAGGCTTTCATGAAAAAATAAGACAAGTTGGCCTTGGATTGTGGTACCTGTAATCAAATATATCCCAGCAGCACTAGCTTGCTTATTTTTGCTTTGAAAGATGGCTATGATCATTTTTCTCAAATCTTCTCTTGTCTTTTGCATCTAACTCAAAAGCAACTTTGTTCCCAGCTGTCTGTGGGTTGGCACTGATTTGCAGCCAAATTTTTGTTTGCTTTCATCTAAGACATGTCTGGGACAATGTGGCATTTCAGTAATTATAATTAGAATTATACCACCAGAATTTATATGTTTCTACCATTTTAAGGAGTACTTTTGAATGAATGCTCATAATTTATACTATAGTTAATAAATCTAATTTTTGACATCCATTGCTTCTTATCCTGCCTACAAATGCTTTGGAGAAATATTTTCCTTGAATTTTAAAAATCACTTCATGTTTTCACAAAAATTTAATTTAACATATTTTAGTGGGCTAAGCAAAGCTATCTATATTGTAGTGATGCTAAAATGCTACATTTAACATTTATGCTAGGAATCTGCAGCACTTTAGATTTGATTTCCAAAGGTGCTTCAAAATTCTTAATCCTGGGAAAATGCACAGTTGGTTTAAAGAACTGCAAATGGGTACTATGTCATGTGTTCCAAAGCACTTTTTGGAGTTTGAATCTAAGTATTGCACAGCCCTTATTTATGCTCTGATCTGATCTGCCCCAGTTTATAATTCTGACCAGATGGAAATATCTATTGAGCAGCTTACTTAAACATAAACAAGGTAGGGAAAGTATGAAATCTTTTGAATCCTTTTATCCAGTACTCCTATGTTTGTATAGATGCATGTGTTAGAAAGTATGGGGTCAGATGATCAGGTGTAAGGTAGTCTTGGACTGGAGTGGAGATTAACATTTGAAACCAATACTTGACTTCTGAAGCAAGCATGACAAACCTAAGATATGTCTGCAAAAGTGTAGCTGAAAACCCCAGGAAAGACAATCCCTTAGAATAGAGGAGATTGCCAACATATGTTCCAGATGGCTGCTTCCAGTGTAGCCAGACTTGAATTAATTGTAAGATGAGTTGCGTGCCATGAACTGAAGACCTTGGTGCTTACAAATGTCTGGTTCTTTAGTTTAAATATTAATAGCAATTCATGACGCAATGGCAACAAAGATGTAGGCATCTTTATAACATAATCCTCCATGTAAATTGGTTTCCCAAGTACCTGTGCTGATGTTCAACAAGGATGCAACAAAAACTTACATGCATCTTATTTCAAGTCAGAACTCTTCCAAGATCATAGGATTGAAGGAAAAAAAATGCCCCATTCTTCAATTACTTGAATATTCATCCAAATAAAGAGTGTAGTTTTTTTTCTTAAGGGCTCAGTTTGTGACCCTCAGATGCATTGGAAGGGACAGAGTAATAAACAGTAAATCATTTTCTGATCTTCTCCAGAATGCCACTGCCCGCTGCATTTTACTAGAAGAAAAAGGAAGGAAGCACTTTTAAGAAATTTGATTGATGTTACAAACAAGAGAAATATAATAAGGCACGGTTGCCTATTATGATAGAAATTTAGAAATATTCATCTCTGGCAGCAAATATATCTTTGGCAAAAGGGGTGGAGGTTTGGGGCTTTTTTCCAGGGGTGATGGATAACACCCAGTTCATATGCCAATTTCGTTCTGTGTACTCTTTGGGGATTGTTCAGTTTTAAAACTAATACTCATTGAGAACCTGGCTAGATTGTTTTCTTGGCCAGATATTCTCCCATCCCATTCCACAGCTCTGATACAATAAAAAAAAAAAGAAAATTATGCATTTATGTTTAAATCCCATCAACTGAGACAGTTCCCACTTTAAGAGTCTTTTAAAGACTATTATTTTAAAATGTAGGAATTATATAAATGGTGAGTCACTTGCATTCCTGGAATTTAAAATGATTTCTGGTTTGCTATTTAGATTTAGCAGAGTAAGAATATTATATGGAGAATTATGCTCCATGTAGAGTTTTAAACTCTACTAGTTTCAGTGGAAATGTACATATATAAAATGCTACCATATTAATAGATGAAAAATAGTGAAAGATGATAGATATAGATAAAGATAATAGAGCTAAAGTGTGTGTGTGTGTGTGTGTGTGAGAGAGAGAGAGAGAGAGAGAGGAGAGAAAGGGAAAGAGAGAGACAGACAGATAGATATAAATAGCATTTAGGCTTATATACCACCCCACAGCACTGGCACTTTACAGCCCTCTGTTGGCTTACAACAGATAGATAGGGAGACAGACATTGTAGATAGAGCTAGCTAGCTAACTAGATTGTGTGTGTGTGTGTGTGATGTATTTTAAAAACAATGTTTCTCTTTCCATTTCTATGAAAACTGATCCCTGAGTCATTAGCCCTGAGAGGAGACCGTTCATGGCAACTTCACTTTCATAACTGCTTGTGATTTTTTTTTTTGTTAACATCATAGCATAGAAAGAGTTAAATCCTGCGCCCCCATAACTTGAGGGGGTTATGATCTCTTCCATATACAACTATTTGAAAACTTAACTTTCAAGAATAGTATGTGCATTTCTGCCTTTAATGACATAATTGATTTGAGACCCTGAAACCTAGCTGATATTTATTTTTATCTTACATGAACTTTAGAGCTTCAAATTATAAAGAGAAAAAGGTAATTCAAAAATCTTTTTAAACAGAGTTTAAAAAGAATTGCATTGAAAGCATTTCAAATACTTCAAAACAATAGAGAAACCATTAGGAATATGATATTGTAAAAGATACTACTTGTTGCCATGGAGCTTAGTAATGAACCTGATCCTACGTGAAAAACAAGATGAGGGAGAATGTCACATGTTCCACCCAAACAAAACTTTTCCCGATTAGGAAGACAATCTAACCAATAAGACTTGTAGTTATTGACTGAGAAGATGCTGGAGAAAAATAATAAAAGTATTTCCATTGCCTCTGAATCTGCTGAAAGTAGATCAGTTTCTCAGTTTTTGACAGGCCAGCAAGTTATTCCCAACATTGTTTTTTAAATAGTATTAGAAGGAAAATCCATCTGGTTCAGTTCCAAGAGGGGAGATGGGTTCTGGAAACAAAATGGAGGCTGAAAGCTGACTGGAAAGAAGGTCTATTTATTGATGAACAAAACCACCAGGGTTTGTGGTTCTGGGGGAACTGACAAAATTGAGTTTAGAGTGGGTGGGTTTTTATACCTTCTGGATTCCTATGGGACCATGTAGAGGTCATGGCTGGCTCTATAGACAAAAGGGGAAATGCAAATACCAGGTATTTGTCTGAGCTAATTTTTTCAACCTTTTGTTTGTTGCTTATCTGAGTCTTCCATATTAGCATTCTTGGAATACCCTCACCTGATTGGTCAAGACAGACTGCGCTGTGATTGGACGGAAGAACGACAGCGATTGGTCAGTAAAGAATCAACCGCGATTGGCCATGCTGATCACAGGAGATTCAGAGAGCTGTCATTGGATGCGAG
>BHFT01070607.1:0-13370 GCA_004320025.1 Laticauda laticaudata | reverse complement strand
GGCCTTTCAGGAGCCAAGCAACATCTCCTGGCTGATATCTGTACCAGAAATCAATGTGATGTACTGTGCCTACAAGATATAGCTAATAAATAAATTAGCTAATAATCCAGATGATACACAATATTTCCTAAAAGATACTGGGGAAGTGGCTAGTTTTCATTACTTTCTAGAAGGCCATCACTGAGGGGAGGGAAGCCTAGCTTCTTGAGGCTCTTCCACAATATAGGTGCCTTTTGACGGAGCCTTCCCCATTATCTTGCAACTGGGATATGGTGAACAGAACCTCCTGGAAGAATTTTCTTGAAAGAAAAAACCTCTGATTGGATTAAATGATCCTGAAGTTCTGGAGTATCCTTCAGCCCAAGCAAATTCTCAAGAGCTGCTGTTTTGGGAGGGAAGGAAAAAAAAAGGGGGGGGGGATGGAGTGACATTTGTCAATTTAAATATCTAAATACAGAAAAGCATAATATATGATTATGTGCCAACAAGTTGTCTTTGACTCCTCGTGGCTACATTCTCCCTGATGAATGATATATCAAACAAGAGGCAGCCTGGCTCCCAGATTTATCTGTTAATAAGTGACATCAGTGACACCTTTGCCTGTAGCAAATATGAAAGATACAAGGGCTCAACCTTCATAAACATCTGCAAAATGTTTGGCTTTCGGTTTGATGAGTTTCGCCAACGGTAACGGAGCAATCATTCCGCCAACTACTCCGCCCAAGAC
Organism: Laticauda laticaudata; assembly: GCA_004320025.1. Lineage (NCBI taxonomy): Eukaryota > Metazoa > Chordata > Lepidosauria > Squamata > Elapidae > Laticauda > Laticauda laticaudata. The sequence goes on along the minus strand of BHFT01070607.1, from coordinate 12,643 downwards.
AAGAGCATAAATATCCATGCTTGGAAGAGCGTAAATATCAATGCTTTATGCACCCGGTTAAAAAAAAAGCGCGGGGGGGGTGTTTCAATGAAAGCTCCGATTTCCACCGCAGGAACTCCTACACTTGACGCTGAGTCCCACAGCAAGGAAGAACCGGGCACACAGGAAAGAGCAGGTGACACAGCCACCCAGCCCGCCTCGAACCGGCCTCGGTTTCCTCCGACCTCCCTCAACCACCAACCGAGGCTTTCGGACACCTGCAGAACGAACAGAAGAAGCGCTTACAAACCCCGAAACTGCACCGGCCGCTCGCCTCTCCCTCGCGCCTCGGGCGCCTGCGCGGATCCGCCCACCTAAAGCCTGGCACGCTACAGGACGTTACGTGCGCGCCGCGAGCCGCCTGCAAGACACTCGAGCCCTTTTGCTCTGCCCCTCCTCGAAAACCGGAGGAAAGGGGGCCTTTCGCAATGAATATAGGTGGTCTTGCGCGCGCCTGACTGAATACGGTTTTTACAAAACGGCGAGGGGCGGTGGCGCGGCAAGATTGTGTAGCGACCGTGGGTCTCGTCCGTAAGCGCGAGTTAGCGTCAAAACGGGGTTAAAAAACGGGGTCAGGCGTTTTAAAGGGGTAGCCTAATAGAAACGTGAAGGTAAAGCGGATCGGTAGAGGGATGAACAGGCGGATAGTCCTGAGAACGGCTGGTGGAAAGGCCGGTTAAAGGTCACGTGGTGGAGGGAGGGGAAAAAAAAAAGGTTTCTTGTAAGTGGCTCCTTGCTCCGTTCTTAGCATGGTCATGGCAGAAATCGTCGTGGTGGGATCCTGTATGACTGATCTAGTGAGGTTAGTATTGGACGTGAGGGCCCTGCTTTCTTTTCCCCGCGAAGTCAATGCAGAAACTGGTCCGAGCGACTAAATCAGAGATTTCAATTTACATGAAAACAAAAGGTTTGGATCCATAGCTCCTCAAACTCTTCAGTTCGCCAACCTCATCGTGACGTTTCAGATCGTTTATTCACCCTCCAAACATATAATAATGTTGGATTGTCCCATCACCTCTTGGGGTTCACCATGGACCACTTTGAGAAAAACCTAAGTTATACTAATCCTAATCATTTGAAATATTATTGCCCAAATGAGAACCTAATATGAAGCAGTTCTGATAGTTTCAAGCCACATTTGAGTTAAAGGAGATTTTGCTGTATAAATAAAACATTTTGATCATTTAAGTATTATTTGCTTCCTAATTTCCAAACCCAATTTGTGGTGTTTTTTTGCCTGATGTAAATAGATTTCTGTATGTAGGCTAATGAGAAATTGTCAGATATACTGATTGTTGAGCATGTTTGTTTGTTTTCTTATGATGCTATTGTTTCATGATAAAGTGGAACTAGAAAAGAATAATGGCTAGAAAATAGAACTGTTCATTGGATATCTCCCATCCATGATCCCACAAACTGTTTGTAATCATTAAATATTTAAAATACTCTTTATATTAAGAATGGTCTCATCTGTAGGATAAGAAAGAAAAATCTTCATGTGTGAACATAAAGAGATGCAAGAACTTCTTGTAAGACTAAAATATCAGTGTAAACATATTACAAACTATTATGCACTACTGTTTAAGCAATCCATGAAGAAACTTGTATCGAAAACATCTCTAAACATCTCTTAAGCAAATCAACTTTTTTATTCAGTCCTAGATTTTCAGATCAGAAATTTTCATCTCTGCCCAAAGCATAGTATCAAATGAATATATTTATGATTTTGTTAAAAATAATCATTTATTTTAGGGAGATTTGTTTCCAAATATGCTTGAAATACACAGTACAACTTGCTCTTTAAAGTTATTGAAACGTTGGGGCAAATATATATAAAATTTGATTCTTTACTTTCCCTCTCTTCTATCCCATTGAATCAGGGACCTACCTGAATTCATTTCCTTAAGGAATTAAGGAATGTTTTATTTTTATTATATATTATTGAATATCCGATTAACATTCAGAAAGTCTTACTATGCAACAAATTAACTCAGTAAGTAAATACAGCCCATGATTGCTAGCACAGCAAGTCTCAAAGCACTGACAAATTGATTCAAATTTCTCATGATTTTTTGATGCTTTCTGAATTTAATTGTTTGATTGTAGACATTTCATTACCCGATTAGATAATAACATCAATGCTATGGAGCTCAAGTCTCCAAACTTGGCAACTTTAAGCAGGAGTGGGATTCAAATTTTGTAACCCACTGGTTCTGTGGGCATGGCTAGGTGGAAATTTTCATGTGACTGGGTGGCTTTTTTGCAGCACTCCCCCTCCTGTTTTTTGGGCCTCCTGGGGAGCATTTTTGCTCCCAGAAGTCTTCCCTGGGGCTCAGGAAGAAAAAAAATGGAACCTAGAGGGGGTGCACAGAACCCCCATACACACACTCCGTTTGGGGGGCTCCTTGGGCCCAGGAAGAAAAAAATGGAGCCTGGANACACACACACTCCATTTTGGGGCCTTCTGGGCCTTGGAAGCCTCTAGGGGGGCATTTTTGCTCTCAGGAAGCTTCCCTGGGACTCAGGAAGGAAAAAAATGGAGCCCCCCCTCCATTTTTTGCCTTCCTGGGCCTCAGGGGAGCCTCCTGGGCAAAGTAGTAAGTGGGAATCCTAGCATAGCTGATCATAGGAACAGCTGATCGTCAGAAGGGGGGAAAAAGAAATACCTTAATTAGTGACTGGGCGGGGAAGAATGCAGTCAGTGATGTCGGGCATGCACGCAATGTTGCACAGGCGTGATAAGGACTCACTGGGCAGGGAGGGGATGAGAGGGGCCAGCCAAGGGCACGATTTGCCGGTTCTCCAAACTGCACAGAATCATAACAATTAGTTCTGTAGAACCGATATGAACCAGTAGAATCCCACCCCAACTTTAAGACTTGTGGCAACTCCCAGAATTCTCCAGCCACTGGGGACTCCTACTATGGAGTATGGGGTTTACTCTCTGCTTCTATGTAATAACTTGCCCTGTCAGTATTGGTGGGGATGTGGTTTCTCCTTTGTAGTTTTTTTATAAGGGTATACTTCTCTGCTTGATTGTTTATCTGGTGCTAATCTCCACTCAATCTATGCGTTGGCTGCTATGTTCTGTTCTTTTTGTTTCTTTCTTAACTTGCTTTGTTCCTTTTGAACATTGTATAAATGATTTATTTCTATAGGTCTATTGATGGCTGAAGGGCAAGCTTCCAGGAGTTCCCTAGCCTTTTGAATTTTGCTTAATGTAAGATGCTCACAGTTTCCCAGTTGAAATTGTGGTTGAATCTATACATGTATTGTGATTAAGGAGTTTTCATCCTGTCTTAGTTCAACTCCTACCTAGTTGATGTCCATAGATGTGTGCTCTGCTAGTCTTCTGCCTGACTGTCCTACACAGTGGATATTTTGGCCCTTACATTGCATGTTGCAGATGATTCTTTTTGGCTTCTGGGTCTTTTGGTTTACTTAAGGTAATTTGGAGGGCTTTGGTTGGTTTGTGTGCTATGATGATGCTGCATGATTATAATAGCCTGAATTAGTCTCTGAGATGTTTTTGATTTGTAGCATTGTGAGTGATGTGGGTGCTTCTACTATATATCTAATAATCAGTGGCTTTTCTTAAAGCTGTGTGTAAATTGTATGATATTTACACCTTTGCTCTGAATAGTGTACAACAAATGAGCCCATATAATATGTTGAACAGAAAACCAGATTTAGAGTCAGACTAGACCTGATGTCGTATTTTACACTGTTTTTTTCTAAATCAAATAGTGGAAGGGCAGGGTATAAACTAGATTAGGACTAAAGAATTAAAGAAATTGAAGGCTTTAAGATCCCCTGCATGCTGCAATTTGGATTTGGTTCTGCCCTCCTTCCTTCTGCTATTTGTTCAAAGTGAAAAGAGTCACACATAGTCAAACCACATAATGAGCATTAAATCTAATTTAACTGACAATTATGTAAATCTGTTGAGCTCACCGTTGTAAATTAGTAGATAGACCTAGATACATTGCTATTTGTTAACTTTCATCGATCATTCAGCCTTCCTAAAAAAATAAAATAAAACAGGTCATCTGAACCCAGCAGAATATTCAATAGGTCCCCTCTGTAGGTCCTCCCTGTCTCTTCCAATTTCTTGTCAAATTTGATTTCAACAAACAGATACTTGGTTGCTGATTTGTTTCCCTCTATGACAGGGGTCCTCAAACTTGGCAATTTTAATTCTGGAAGTTGAACTCCACAAGTCTTAAAATTGCCAAGTTTGGAGACCTCTGCTCTATGACACTTTTTAATGTACACCTCTTAAAAATTGTTCAAAATATTCTTCCTTTGGCCTTATCTCTGTTTCAGCTCCTCTCATAGATGTCAAAGAAATCTAATTTCTGGGTTTGTATCTCCTAAAATTGGAGAAGTACTTTAAGATTGATAAAGAGAAAAGAACCTTTTTAACTGCATAGATTTTATTTCTGCCTATATTCCTCCACACCCAATGATCAGTGTAGACTTTTCCTTCCCTTTGTCTCAAAATGGAGTGCCATATTTCATGTTGTTTCACATGCCACCTTCCAGCACCTGATCATCTTTCAGACTTTAAACACATTAGTAAATGTTCCATAAAACATTGACTTACTGTTCTCTTGATAATTAATTTACTCATAATTAAGTGTTTTTACCAGTTATACAAGAAATACGTTGTACAGAATTCTGTGCAGGCTTTTTTCTTGGACACACAATGTATGTGAACAATACTTCAAAATATAGTTGATTTTAGTTCTAGTCCATAATTTTTAAAAGCTTATAATTAGAAATCGTTCAATGTAGTAACTTGGCATATTTAGTGCATTTTTCTCAGTTAGGAAAATGTTGAGCATCCTGTATTGTTGAAATTATTATGCAAGATACTGAGATCTGTTTCGAAATCTTGAAGGTCAGTTTATTTTTTTTCTTTTCCTCTTGAATTTGATCAGTGAAAAATTTGGAAGAAATTTCCTGTCATATTTGATGCACAATGCTTCTGCTTTGCAGGCATCTGTGCTAATGTATGTCTACCCTGGATTCAATTTGCATCCAAATGCAGAAAGGGACACCTGATCAGTGAATGGTGTTAAAATAGAATTTTTGTTTGTACAATGGAAAAGCCACTTAGTTGTTCAGTTCCACAACACAGTTGAGTGCTATCCCTGAACTTTTTCAGTACCTCAAACTTTTATCAACTGTAGAATACATAGCTATAAAATACATTTAATTGCCATATGTTTTGTTCAGAAAACACACGAGGTAGACCGGGTTCCAACAACAAAAGGTTTTATTCACACTTAGTCAGGAACATTTGGCTGCAGCCGAGGCCAGCCTTTTATACAGGCTGGCCAGCCTGCTTGTAGCCTATGGCAGTTGCTTAAATTTGCCGCCTTTCAGCAGCTCTTTGGATTGGTTCCTAGTGAACCAATCCAATGCTTAGTTTATTTGACCAATACAGGTTTTGCAGATTTGGAGTCACCTTTAATTAGAACACCCCTCATCTAGTTCAGTCCTACGTGGTCACGTAGTCCTCGCAGGTAGGCGGGGCTTTTCGGACTCGACTGGACTTTGCGCGGTTCATTCTTAGTGAAGACTTCGACCAGTTTCGGATGGGGCTGCTGTGTCTTCTTTCCGTTCTTCGCCCTGGAACGTCTGGAAGGGTGAGTCAGCCATTTTACCGCCAGCCTGAGGTTGCTTAGGGCCGGCAGTTTTGCCGCTCCCTCCCATTTCCTCCGGGCAGGTCGAGCTGGCCTGGCTGGCCCCTTCCGATGGGTTCTTTCACGCAAGTCTCTCCAAACAGTGAGTCTTTTTATTTGCTCTTTTGATTATATGTTTCATTGGTTTTGGTTTTAAAAAGTTCTTTTATTTACTTCTCGCATTTCCCCCCCCCCACCTTGGTTTGCAATTCGTCGGTTTTGTGCGTGCGAATGTTGTATGTCTGTGGTTTCTTTCTATAATTCGGGATCGAAGCTGGTCTATTTGCCGTTCCATTCCCTGCCATCCTCTACTGTTAAACGGTAGGATTTGGGGCCTGTGATTTTGAAGTAATCTGTCCCTGGTAGCCATACCGGTTTCCCCTGTGAAATTTTTAGCGTATACCAAATCGCCTATTTCAAATTGTCTAACTAACCTGTAGAGGAGTCAGGGGGGTTTTTCTGGAGTAAAATTTTGGGTGTAACCTATCAAGGTGTGATCTTAACTTACGCCCCATAAGTAATTCTGCTTTGGGGACTTGTTGGTTACCGGTACTGGGCGTTATGTGCTGGAGTGTGAGCAAACAGTTTACTTTCTGTTGGACATCTCCGGCGTCCATTCTTTCTAAACCTTCTTTAGTAAACCGGACCATTCTCTCAGCCCTGCCGTTCGCAGCCGGGTGGGCCGGCGCGGTTAGGGCATGTCTTATGCCTAGGGAGGCTAGGTATTGCTCAAAAATGTATGCTGGTTAGCTGTGGCCCATTATAGGAGACAGAACGTCCGGTAGACCATGGGTGGCAAAAGGTTGTCCAGTTTTTTTAATTAACAGTTTCTGTTGTCGTAGATGGCATAACTTTTAACTTCAAGCCAATTAGAGTAAGGCATCAACGACAATTCAGAAAGGTATGCCCCTTGGTAGGACCGCGAAAGTCAATGTGAAATTCTTGACCAAGGTCCCGAGGGGTTTCCCAGTCCTTAAACGGGTGCTTTTGGTGGGGACGGTTCATTCCCTGGCATTTGGTTGCACGAGCTTACCCAATACTCTATGTCCGTTATCAATATACCCGGCCACCACACATAACTTCTGGCAAGGCTTTTTCATCTGAACTATTCCCAGGTGCCCTCATGTAACAACCTAAGTACCGCTGGTTGTAATTTGGTCGGAATGACACCCGATCACGCCAACAGACAAACACCCCTTTTGAAATCGAAAGTTCAGTCTGTCTGACCGGAAAGGTTTTTAACGCTTTCCAGTTTTTTGGTTCTCCGGCAGCCTTTACCTACCCAGCTAAGAAAACAGCGGGCAGTCAATGAGTCTTCGTGGTGGCTCTGGCGACATCATAAGCTGAATGGGAGGATCAGGGCAGTCTCAATTTGTAGTGCTGTCATCGCTGGTTCCGGGTGCTTCAATCGTTGCTGGTAAGGGTGCTCTGCTAAAGCGTCCGCATGGAAAATTTGTTTCCTGGGCGATTGTGTCAGAGTGTAGGAATAGGCTACTAGGAACTCTGACCATCTAGTCATTCTTGGGGACAGTATATTAGGCGTGGGGCTTGTTTCCCGCCAAAAATTCCATAACGGTTTGTGATCCGTTATGATTTGAAAAGTCCGCCCGTATAAAGTACTTCGTGGAAGCGTTTTACTCCAGTCGACTATGTAGGGCTTCCTGTCCAGTTGGACTGTAATTTCACTCAGTTCTTTGACAGAGTCCCTAGAATAATATGCGAACGGTTGCTTCTCTGCCATCAGGAAGTTGGTGGCTCAGGATGGCACTACTCCGGTATGGTGAGGCGTTGCAGGTCACTCTTAATGGCAGTGTGTTGCATAATGGATGAGAACGTTTGTTTGATGTTAGCAAGTTTTAATATTTTGGAAGGCTTTCTTTTCTTTGTACCCCAAGTCCAATTTGCCTTCTTGTGCTAACAGACGGTGCAATGGTTCTGCTATAGTGGCCTTGTTTGGTAGGAACACTTATAGAAATTAATTTTAGTCCAAAAATGCTTGTAGTTCGGTTTTGGTTTCTTGGTTCAGGTGCCTTCTTTGATTGCTTTAAACTTTTTTTCTGTGGGGTGGATACCCTCCTCCGTCTATTGAATAGCCCAGGAATTCGACGCTATTCTTTATTAGGCGCACTTTTTCTCTTTTTACCTTGAGGCAGATTCCCTAAATTGTTAATACTTCTTTGAGTCTGTTTCTTAATTGAGTCTCAATCTCTGGCCGAGATGTTAGGACGTCGTTGAAATAGGGAACGACTCCTTGTTATGGCCATTTAGGAGGGGTTCCATCAAACTCTGGAAAACGCCTGGGGCCACGCTTACTCCAAATTGGAGTCGGTGACATTTGAATGCGCCCTATGGTGACTATAGTCTGTGCTTCTGCTGTTTTCTGGGTCAACTGGGAGTTGTTGATAGGCTTGTGGCCAAGTTGAGTTTAGCAAAAAACTTTGCCCTTTTTCCAGAGAAGTGAAGCAAATGCTGGACTACTGGCACCGGGTATGCGCTTGTTTGTAAAGCGTGGTTCAGCGGTAGCCTTATAGTCACCACAGATTCTAATGGACCCGTCAGGTTTTATGGGTGTGACAATAGGCGTTTTCCCACTTGGCATGGTCACAGGTTTCTAGCACGCCCCTGGGCTATTAGTTTGTCTAGCTGTTCCTCTATCTTTGCCTTTAGTGCAAAGGGAACTTCGCCTGGCTTTTTTTCTTCGTGGGCTATTTGGGGGTCTAGACTAAAAAGCAATGGGATTTCCCGATACTTGCCAAGTGAGCCGTCAAAACGTCCTGGAATTCACGGATGAGGTGTCTTCCCAGCCAGTTGTAGTCACTCGATTGATCCCGGTCATCCCGATGCCCAACAATGGCACGAAACCATTTCGATGCCCAGGAGGCTCGGTCTGTCTCGGTCGACTATAGTCAGTCGCGCAGCATTTTGACGTGTTGTTCATTAGGCGACCCGAAAATGTCCCATGCCGACTACATGATTCGGTTTCCTCCTGGTAGTCTTTGAGGGTTAGAGGTTGCTTTTGTAATTCTTTAGTTTTGATGTCTGGGACAGCTTGTTTTATTGTGTCCCACGATAATCATGAAGGAAAGGGACCCCGAGTCCACTTCCATCTTGCAGGGCTTCCCTTCGATTTTTACAGTAACTTTAACCTTCCTTCCCACTTTCCATCTGAGCGCTCTCTATAGTGACAGCTTGTGTGTATTGGCTCGCTTCTCTTGTTGCCACTTTTCTCTCAGCTCGTTTAGGCTCAGCTTGTATTGGGGATTTCGGCGTCTCGTAGGGCTATAGCTTTTCTGTTTCTGCAGACCTTCTCGATATGCCTCGTTTCTTGCAATGCTGCAGATATGCATCGAGAAAATCTGCACTTCGGCTTCGGGCAATCGGTTTCCTCCGCAGCCCGGCGCACTCCCGCCAATTCCTTCTTTCGTGCTCTTTTTTGTTCGCGAATAAACGGTGGACCTCGTCGTCTTCTTTCGCTCGACTCGATTGCCTTCTCCCAACTCTTTGTAGTGGGTGGTGGTGGTAGGCTGCTTTCTGTCCTTTGGCTGGGGTTGTTTCTTCGCTGTGTGTGTTCATCTTCTTCATTGTGACCTGCCGATTTCCTTCGCTGGCTTCGGCGGCCCGTGGCTTCCGCGGTGGGCTTCGGCTTTATGGGTGATGGGGTTGGGCTTGGTTGAGTTAATTACTCTGGTGGCATTATCAGTTCTCTTAGCCCCACACCAGCGACGATCCCTCATCGCTTCATCGATGTTCAGGAAATCACACTCACGCCCTAATTTGCCTCAAAGCAGCAACGAAATCGGCGACGGTCTCTCCCTCTCTTGGTCTCTGCGGTAAAATTTGTGTCAGCTTAATTAATTTTTGACACCACCGGAGCGTAGTGTGTTTTGAGAATTCTTTGCAATTCTGGCCACGTTAGTTGTTTAACGTCTCGGGGCTTCGCAAGGGCCTTTGCCATCTTGAACCACCGTTGGTCTGCCAGTGGGTTAGGAAACAGCTCGTTTGCGTTGCTCTGAAATGGTTTCCAATTTCATTGCGTCTCCAAAAATACATTTGGAAGCGGTCTGTATATGACTCATCCTCTTTTGTTAGGATTGAAGGGTGCGGGCGGTGCATTGTTTCCAGGCATCTCTGCTGGGTCTGGGCTTCTTATCAACCGCGTGCAGGTTTCGCGTTCAGGACGATCCCACCTTCCGTCGCCAGTTTTTTGTTCAGAAAACACACGAGGTAGACCGGGTTCCAACAACAAAAGGTTTTATTCACAGCTTAGTCGAGTACAGGAACATTTGGCTGCAGCCGAGGCCAGCCTTTTATTACAGGCTGGCCTGCCTGCTTGTAGCCTATGGCAGTTTCTTAATTTGCCGCCTTTGGATTGGTTCCTAGTGAACCAATCCAATGCTTAGTTTATTTGACCAATTCGGGAACCAATCCAATGCTTAGTTTATTTGACCAATCAGGTTTGCAGATTTGGAGTCACCCACTTTACATATAGAACACCATATAATATTAATTTTTATACTCCTTAGAATTTATACAAAAATCTAGAAATATATTTATAAACAGAACAACTAGGATTAGGAGATTGTTAATAAAACAACATCAAAAAGGAATAGTCCACCTGTGCAGTATTTTGAAATTCGGCATTTGCTCCATTAAAAGATAATAGGCATTTTTAAGCTTGTATTAGAGCATATTAAATATGTGTGAATACATACAAGCTTTCACTTAATTTTGCTTTAATTTTGCATTATTTGTTGTTTAAATTTCATAGCTATCACAATTTTCTTCAAGGAGCAAAACGATATGTGCATGGTTCTCCATTCTCTCTCCAGTTAGCCTAATCCTAGCTCTAAGATCATTTTGAGAGCTTCATGGATAAATAAGAATTTAAAACTAAATCTTCCAATTTTAATCTGATATTAAACACTTATTCCATATTGGTTCTATGATTATTTAGCTCAGCATATTGACTTCAAGAGCCATCCACAGAGGGTTGACAATGTCAAAACAGTGAGCATGATTAAGCCTTGCCCCTTTTTACATCTGTGTGATTCACAGTAGGAAAGGGCAGGACTATGATCATCCAGTTTCACCCACTATTTTGAGGTTCTTGACTCCCTCTCCCGCTAGTTGTGTGGAAAGACACAATATATATTTGCGTTATGAAAGAATAATAAACATACAACATTAGTCAAATAAAAAAAATAATGATGAAAGTCAGTAAAGATGTAGGCTGATGACGCTGGAGTCGCAACAGTTGTTGGCCCATTTTAAAAAGCTGAGAGGAAATTTTGAGTTTAAATAAAAGTTGCAACTAAAATGAGAGTTGGAGAAGACAAATTGACATTTAAAGGAGCCTTTCTTGTCCCACAATGACCCCCAGATTGGTGTGAATTACCGATGTGTGTATGTCTACATGTAGTGTATATGTGTTTAGGTAAGCTGCTTTAAATGTTTATTATACCTGAAGATTGATTTATCCCAGCTGTCATTTCCATGCTACACAGTCTCTCTATTTTCCAGAGAGGTGAGGTGGTTGTTTGTAGTATTAGCTATTTCCATGGCAGTAGACCGTAATGCCATCAGTGGAAGATTAAAATGTTCCATTGGACATGAGCAATTAAAAATCAGGAGATAAGGCTTACATTTTGCCAAACTCCTCAGCCTTATAGCCTGAATGAAGCTCAGAAGCTATTGTTTAATTCTTAAAGGACTCAGTATGTGTAAGGGAATAAATGTGTATGTGTTGTTTAACCCCAGCAAGAAAATAATTACATTTAGAAGAAAACAAAATTAGCCACTTGAAATGGCTTTCTGTATTGTAATGGAAAGAACAAAATATAAGTTCCAGAATAATAACTATTGTTAGGCACTGGATTTCCTTGAGTTTTTCTATTGCTGTACAACAATTTAGACCACTACAATTTGCCTGTCAGATAGCGCTGATTTTTCCCACACATAAAAAAGAATCTAAAATCAAAAATAACTTTTAGGTTTTTTTAAAAAAATCTTTGCAGAGGCTTGTGATTTGAGTCTTCTTTTGTAAATTTTTACAAGTCTTCTTAATAATTATTGAAAACCTTTTGGCAATAAAATCAAAAAGCCTTGTTCTGTTCAAAATAATGCTGGATTAACCAGCTCATGAGCAGCAGAAACCTCCAGCCAATCATGGAGAAGGTTATTTTCTTTAGATAATGTGGCTTTGAATTATATTGCTACAGATGTAACCCATGAAACAATATGTTAAAATAACTGCTTAAGAGAACGAGGTTTTCTATTTCTTTCTCCTCCATGCTACATCGAGAGCCCAGGATGGGTTGACTCTTTCCGATGATTTAGCTGAGTCTATACTAAGATATAAAAGCCAGCCCCCAGGAGAGACCCCAGCTTTTGACTCAGCTCCTTTCAGTCAGTAGTTGTGTCTGAAAGTGTGCTGTTAGATAGCAGTCACCAGTGATCTTCAGCACTTTTCCCTCTCTTCAAACAGCTCCCAGGGATCTGGGCAGCTGCTCTTCCAGGAGAGCAGGGCTTTCTCTCCTGCAACGTTGGGAGCAGCGTTACCAGAGCTCTGTGCAGGCAAGCTGAGCAGCGTCTGTAGACCTCCCACACACCTGCGGTTTTGAGCGATTGTAAAAACGATTGGCAAAACTGATAAGAGCACAAGCCAGCTGATCGTGTGGCTGGTTGCTGCGTTTTCCCTTGCTGACTTCGCTCCGGGCTCTGTATAGCCTAAGGAGCTATTCTTCGATCTTGGAGCCTATTTCCTCTAGTCAGTGGCCATCTTGGATTGAAGCCTTTCATCATGAGGTGAGCAGCCATTTTGTAAGCCCAGGGGCCATTTATACCCAAAGGGGCTTAACAGAAAAATTTCTAAACAGCTTTTTTTCCAACGCAAGAGCATTTGTTCTACAAATGGA
>BHFT01070604.1:0-14766 GCA_004320025.1 Laticauda laticaudata | reverse complement strand
GGAACATTTTTCTCGTCCGTTGTGTCCTTTTTACTAACATTTTGCATCCGTTGGGCAGTGTGACAGGGCCTTAAGATTCCTTGTGACTATTGTTAATTTATAATTGTAATGAATGTTCTGCAATAATTTATAAAACAAATTAGAAAAAATCAAATATCTACTTCTTTTTTAAATGCTACAAAATGGTATATTTACACACATATACACTTAGTTAATATAATGTACACAGTTGATATTATTCTGTTAATTTATAGATTTAAAAAGACCCATGTAACTGACTATGTAAAAATCAAGGGATTATTTAATAATTTAAATGTTTGTTGTGTTTTTTTAGCTTGCCGTTAGGCATTTCTGTATAGTTATAAAGATACATTTCTTTGCAAATCGCAAAGTATTTTTACTTGAGAAAAAAAGCTCACTGTCTTTATTTTTGCTTATTCTGTGTTATTTGCTGAGGTGGGAGCAATTAAACTTCAATATTGGTAGAGTTTTATTTCTGTGCCCGTCCTGATAGTCTTATATGTCATGTATTTCTCAGCAAACCTGTAATGTTCTTGTTAATTACTGATAGTTCCCCTTGAGAACTGCGATACTTTATATACTATCAGTCATAAACTGCATATTGGTTAAGACACTTAAGCAAAATGCTTTGGCAAGATTTTGTGCTAATCAAAGTGATTCAGCGTGACTTTGAAGCAGTTGAAAAATCCTGTGATACTGCTTCTTATCTGCCATGCAGTTCACTGAAAAAAGCTGCAGTCATTCCATCAGTTATATTGATGTTTCTGTTACTGTGAGTTGAATGCTAATGAACATAATCCTGATAGTTTTGTCTGCTTGTGCAGTTTGTGTTTGAGTTAGCTATTTACTGAGTTAGCTGTGCTACTAGATCTACAAAGCGGCAGTGGCATCCAGCTGGTTAAAATTTATGTTTTTTGTATAACTTTTGGAAAACATTCCGCCAATGCTTAGTGTTATAAAAACATAAGCAATTATACTGTATGCCCTCTTATTTGCTAGCTGGTGATGTAATTTATTCATATTTTTGTAGCAATTTTCAGAGGTATTACTTGGGAAGACAAGATGATTTGAAAGTTTTCAGGAAAATCTTCCTGTTGTAACTTTGTATTGGTGTGTCTGTAAATTTCAAGTGATTGATTATAAGACCTTTTCTAGAGAGCAGTTTATTTTGTCCGTTCACTGGCAGCAATATCATAATCTATTTTTCTCTCTAAAACTGCATGAAGTTTGATAGAGCTGTGTTAAGATAATGAGTTACAGTAGCTTGATAACCATGGCCCCATAATGACCCTGTGGATTAATGAAGACATATAGGAAACTGAGGTAACAAGAACAAGGTTATCCATTGAGTATATTATTTCTAAAATTTCCAAACTCACATTCTATGTATTAGGTAATATTGGTTACCAAAAAAATGTTTTCTTGATATATTGAGACAATCAATTCACAAAATTAATTTACAAAATAACTTAATAGTTTATCCAATGCAGGCTACTTTGGTTGCACTTATCCTGATTTAATTATGCTTTGAATAGAACACATTAAAACATAGGGAGGGGAAGTTGGAGAAGACTTGAAGTGGAATTAAAATTTTCAAATTAGAAATTATTGTAGATTTGTGATTTAGTTGTGATTTTGTTTTCAATTTGAAATTATAAAACCTCTTTTATATTCTCCCATTGAAATGTTGGGCCACTGGCTGGGAATTCTGGGAACTGTAATCCCAGCAAATTTGAAAGGTTGCATAATAAAATATGTAATACAAGTAATATCTAAAATATAGACACAGCCACAAGTATTTACCTTTCTACTTTTCTCCAGATGAGCTGTTCAGAGCATCCAGGCATAGGAAGTGCTTCTGTTTCTTATTTGATAGGCTGAGCTGATTTCTAAGGACAGTCCTCTATGAAGCTCCCAGAGGAGTGTCCCCAGTTTTTGCTCAGCCTTTGAGCAAAACTATAGTGTCCCCCAGTTTTTGCTCAGCCTTTGTTCGAGCAAGGCAATTTTCCCTTGGCTGGATTCTAAGAAAAAAGATTGAGAAAACCAAACAAAGAAAAACTGCTAAACAGGTCATATCGTAGCTCCTAGCTACCTGTGATCAGCACATTTCTCATAGAATTGCAGAGAGCTGCTGATGCTGTTTAACACCAGCTGGCTGTTGGAGCTCTCAAGCCCTCGGTGATGGCTGTAATGGCATTCTGAGCAGAGACTCGAGTTTGCACCTCAACAATGGCCATTGTCCAACAAAATAGACTGAAGGAGAGAGAGATTGGAGTGTTTCCTTTTCACCTAGCCGTATTTTAAATCAGCTGGCTGCCAGGCTATAAGCAATGGGCTGTTGTGGCACAATGAGCACAGAGTTGCGATCACGCCAAGGAATAAAACACAAAAATGGCCAGAGGCTTATTCCCCTCAAAAGAACACATCAACTAAGAGGGTAGGCATCAGCGCCATCACCCCTACCCAGCACTGTTATTTAGAGCCTTTCTTCTAATTTCCTGAGCGCTTGCCAGGTTTTTTTTACTGCTGATTGAGCCATTGTGCACCAAAAATAATGGCTGGCACAATTTTGTTTTGTATCTGCTAATTGCAAGTTGGCCTCAGCAAACTTGAGCCTCACTAAAAGGGCATCAGTGCTTAGCCTAACTAAATAGGCTGTTGTGAGGAATTAATCCCTAACAGGGCTGATCCAGAACAGCTTTACAGGGCCTTCAACAACAGGTTATAACATTAAAGTCCTATTGAAGGAGTTAGTCGGCAAATCCCTCACATCCAGAGCCAGTCAGCAGGACAGCAGCTAGCACCCAGACCCGTGATCACCTGTGTATTAAAGCTTTTGCAGGCCCTGTGTCGTTCAGTTGGATTCTACTCTGGGCAATTAAGGTGTATCTTTAATTGGTATTAATTTGATTTTATTTGGCACTAAACAACACAACAACAACAACAACAACAATAATAATAATTAAATAAATTACATTTGAGAGAGTCCCTGCCCATTCCAGAGCAGGCTCCTTAAGAGTGCCAACTGCCTCTAATTTCAAGCCTTACCCTTTTACAGCTGCTGTATCCAGGGGTTGCAATGGCAAGTGGAAGGTCTATTGGCTCCACTGCTTCAGGGTATAGAGTGGCAGGCAGAAGGGCTATGGTCAGAACCCAGAGCCCAGATCGGGTTCAAGAAAGCCTTACAAGGCTGCTGAGAAAGACGCCAAGAGGTGCCAAAAAGCATGAGATAAACACCTGAAAAAGTGCCTTCCTGAGGCCGAGAAGGATAATCAAGCAATGCCTCCTTCAAGAGCTGTTCCTCTTCAAAGTTCCATTCCAGTATCTCCGCTGGATCTGTCAATGCAATCCAGGTGCAGCATCAATTTACCAGAGCAGGCAGGCACTCCAACTGCCCTGCCTGCACCACAGATGGTTCCTGAGGCTACATTCATCCCATGGCAGCAGGACTTCGCACAGAGGAAGCTCTCCCTCAGGAAATTCCCCCACATATGAGAGCTTGGATGGAGCTAGCTATCAAACAAGGGATTGCAGCAGGGGTGCAACAGACCTTCCTGGCAAGGTGACACCAAGCAGGTCCTGATCATGATCTTCAGTCAACATGGTCACTAAGCAGGGTGGAATCCATTCAACTTCAGGTACATTCCCATGAGGTGAATCTTCCAATTACTCACATGTCTGATCAGATCATGCATGCAATACAGGTAAGACCAAATGGACGAGCTGGAACAAATCATATCAGTGTCCTCCCATGACAATGATTCGTCTTTGTCTGAGACAGATCAGTTAGAGAAGGACATGTTGGAAGATGAAGGTGTAGCCCCTGATCAACCTACATTCACAAGGCTGTTCTGCCCAAAACCTATTCAAGGTGAAAACACCGCATGCCTTGACAGTCTGACCTCTACCTCCTAACCACCTTCAGCGCAGGAGGAGTCGGGTGACTTAATCTTTTCACAACCTATCACCGAAGCAGAGGTCATTCCGGTCCTACAGATGTTCAAAACTTTAAAAATTTAGTCCAAAAACAGTTGACCTCTATAGCTGCTTATCCCAATCCAACAGGATATGACAAAAATTTTTTACAACTTAGCGCCAGAATTTTCTGACTCCCTTTTAGACCCCATAGTAGATGAACATGTGGTAGCCCTAGCCTCTTCTTCTGCTATACTAAGCGAAGCGGAAGAAGCTCTTAAGCCAGAAGACAGGAGGGTGGAATTAGCACTTCACAGGACTTAGCAAGCAGACGCATGGGCTATCAGAATGGCTAGAGCCGCTTCATTCTTTACCAGATCTTCCCTAAAGTGGCTATGTCACCTCAGAGATTTCATTCCTTCGAACACCAAGGTGCATCAGGACATAGCCAAATTGATGGCAGCTGCAGAATTTTCTGCAGATGCAACGTTTAATTTGATAAAATTATCTTCAAGAGCCATAGCATTCCAAGTCACAGCACGACACTTACTTTGGTTCCATCATTGACAAGTGGATACCAAACATAAGTGGAAGTTGGCATCTGCCTCATTTGAAAGAAACAAACTGTTTGAATCTTCCTTAGATTCACTCCTGGTAGAATCTCAGAATAAGAAGAACCCCCCCCCCTTCAAAAGCCTGAAAATAGACCATCCCAGTCTTTTCAGAGGAATTCCTTTCGTTCCTTCTATCAAGGAACCTATTTTCAGAGATCACAGAGGCCCTTTGGGTACCGACAGGGACAGCAGGCAGAAAGATCTGACTTTGGGGATAGAAATCAGCAGGGAGGGCAGAACAAAAGGTCCTTTTCTGGGGCAGGAAATAGATCATTTCGGCGCACCAAATAATCTCATACCCGACCCTCTCATAGGAGGATGTTTAAGGCTATTTGCAGACCAATGGGAGTCAACTACATCAGATGCCTGGGTCAATGAGGCCATAAGGTTAGGTCTCTCTCTGTTCCTCTCCACGCCCCTGATCTTCTTTATGCAGTGCCCTGTCTCAAGGGACCCTACCAAAAGAGTCCCTATGGAGATCGCTATCCAGCACTTGCAGGAGTTCCACGCAATCCAACCTGTATTATCGGATCAACATAGACAGGGTTTTTATTCACATTTATTTGTGGTCACAAAGAGGTTTTCTTTTGGGGGGTGGGATGGAGGGCAATTTTAGATCTAAAATGCCTGAATTGTTTCTTGGTCTACAGGAGGTTCAAAATGAGCTCCCTGCAATGAATCCTCTTTAGCATCAGACAGGGAGATGTTTTATCGTCAATACATCTAACAGAGGCATATTTACATATACCCATTAGACCCTAATACAGTAGGTTCTTGAGATTCTGCTACAATAGCCATCACTATGAGTACAGAGCCCTTCCATTTGGCCTAGCCTCAGCTCCCCAAATCTTTACAAAGGTTCTAGTGGCATAAGTAGGCCATCTTAGGACTAAGCCGATCTGGCTACAATGCTATCTCAATGACATATTAATCTTGTTATTGTCCTTCCTGGTAGTCAGAACTAAATACCCAAGTCACCCTACAGGCTTTCCAACAACACGGATTTTCAATAAATTGGGCCAAGAGTCATTTGACACCTTCGACTTGTCTCCTGCATTTGGAAGCCGTCATTGATACAGTGGCAGGGAATGTTTCTCTCTCACCAGATATGCAGAGTCACATTAAACAGTTGTCAAAAGATGTTAGGATTCTTAAACGAGTACCCCTTACCCAATTATTCAAGCTGCTAGGAAAAATGATTTCCTGCATTTATACTGTTCCCTGGGCCTGGCTACATGCCAGAACCCTATAATGGTTTTTGCTCCCATATCAATGATCAGGAAGGAGCAATACCATGTCCAAGGTCACTGTTCTTTCAAAGGTACTCATGTCGCTTCACTGGTGGACCACACAAATAACAAGGGAGACTATATCTGGACAGATGAAACAAAATTGGACTTGTTGATAAGTCATACTTGCTGTAGATTCACAGAATAAAAAACAATAAATAAAACAATTTCAATATGGAAGAGGATCTATAATGTAATGCCATTGCTTTGCTGCCTCCAGAATCAGGTACTTTGAACTATATGGGCACAATAAAATCAGAAGACTATCAAGGTATTCTGAAGTGAAACACAATGCCTAATATGTCTAAGTTGCAGGGCAAGGGTCTCCCATCAGGATAATAATACAAAACATATATCTAAGAGATCCATACTTGTGAAGAAGAGATTTTGAATTATTTTGAAAGAGCCTGCCATGAATCCTGATGTCAGTATAACAGGACATCTATAGAAATAGATGAAACTTTTAAGTGGGAGAAAGAGTCCATCAAAACTAAGACAACTGAAGCAATTTGCACAAGAAGTTTAGGACAAATTGCAAGTTGAGAAATGGAGAAATCTTATTTGGAACTACAGAAAGTGCTTGATTGCAGCTATTGCCCCCAAAGGGTATTGCCCCTTAACCAACAACTCTATACATATGTGAGTTGGACTCATTTCCCACTCTGGATGCACACTGCAAGGATTTAAGTCACTTGAAAGCAGCCTAATACTTAAAACAATATTACAAAGACATTTTAAAACATTTGTAAATTCTAGTCATTACATTTTAATCGTCTGCTATCACTGCAAGTATAGCATAGTAGACCAAAGCTGTCAGAGTTGCTAAACAACTAGTTTTATCTGTGCACAGATAGTTTTTGCTCCTCCCCCCTCCCCCGAGATTTGACTCTGTGATGTAAAACCGGAGACAGTTGAGAATGAAAAGGGTTTGGGACCCTCATGTTAAGTGGTAATTTAGCTTTTCATTAAAATAAAAATGTTGAGATTTGAAGAGTTGGGTTAATTTCTTTTTTTAAGGTACAGAAGTTTGTGTTAGGGTAATGTCTGTTTGCCACTGCCTCAGGGTCTTTAAAACAGTTTTGCTTTAAGAAAAAAAGTCTGCTAACAGAAGGTGAAGAATGAAAATAGTGCCTCTGACCAATTTTGATGTCTGAAGCATATCAGGCAGTTACAAGTGGATTATACAGTATAGTATTAGACCAGTGATAGTGAAACTTTGTAGCCTGGCATTTCAAAAAACCAGAAAATGCCTACTTTGACTTTGCTGGTATGTCACCCTGAACAAAACAAGAGAACAGTGACCTATCTTGTTCCTATCTAGACAGCCTGAATAGCAATACCCAATGACAATGCCAAAGCTGGGCCTGAAATAAAAGCCTTGTCCTTGACTTGAGCCCTTGGTCATCTCCAAGAAGTGTGAGCCTTGGGGAACAGTGCTATTGCCTGTGAACAGCACTTTATAGGCTCTGCTGTACCAATACCTTTAACACTGTTCTCTTTCTGTTTACAAGTCCCTGTGGCCTACCTGAGACTGTTCCGGATTACACGAGGCCTTCGTTCTTGATGTAACTTTGGAGAATGCTCTTTTGTGGCCTCTGCAGCCACTGAAAATTGTGCGAAAACACATCCCATTGTCACAAAATTTTCAGAGGCTATAGAGAACATAGCCTTTTTGTGTGACTTTTGAAGAGTCCAGAGCACACCTCATTCTTATGCGACTTCTGAAAATCAGACAATAATAGGGTGTGTATTTGAGAATAGTTGTTGGGTGTGGGGGAAAACTGGCATGTCACCCCCAAACATTATGGTATGCCACCTTTGACATACATGTCTTAGATTTGCCATATTGTACTAGACTATGTTGAGGCTCAAAGGGGAAAAAGTGAAGTTTGCACAGGTGTCTCACACACAGCACCTATCAGCACTTCTTATGCCAAATATGTCTTATTGTCCAATCTAGCAAAAGAAGTTTGTTCTTTAAAGAGAAGTCAGCAGATGTTACTTGTGTCCTCCTGTGTGTTCTGTATCATCTTTTCTCCCTTACATCTAGATCACTGTAGTCTTATTTTCCACATTTTCACAATAGCTTCAAAAGCCTCTCCCTTTTTCAATATGCAGTAAAATAATGTTATAAAATAGTCACATTTGTGTTGTAAGTATATACTATTTTGACATATATATTTAACAGATAACAGATAAGTACAGTTGGAAGGGACCTTGTAGGATATCTAGTCCAACCCCCCCGCCAAAGCAGGAGACCCTACACCATTTCTGACAAATGGCAGTCCAATCTCTTCTTGAAAGTCTCAAGTGATGATGCTCCCACAATTTCTCAGGGCAAGCTGTTCAATTGGTTCATTGTTCCTATTGTCAGAAAGTTTTTTCCTTATTTCCAGGTTAAATCTTTTCTTGTTCAGTTTCCATCCATTGTTCCTTGTCTGACCTACAGGCGCTTTAGAAAATAACTTGACCCCTTCCTCTATGTGGCAGCCCCTCAGATATTGGAACAGTGCTATCATATCTTCCCTGGTCCTTCTGTTCACTAGACTAGCCATGCCCAATTCCTGTAACCGTTCTTGATATGTTTTAATCTCCAGTCCTCTAATCATCCTGGTTGTCTTCTCTTTACTTTTTCTAGAGTCTCAACATCCTTTTTATAATGTGGTGACCAAAACTGGATGCAGTACTCTAGGTATGGTCTTACTAAGACTTTATAGAGTGGTATTAGTACCTTTCTTGATCTTGATTGTATCCCTCTGTTAATACAGTTTAGGATTGCATCAGCTTTTTGGGCTGCTGGTGCACACTGCTGGCTCATATTTTGCTGGTTATCCACTAAGACTCCAAGATCCCTGTCACAGTTACTGCTATTGAGCCTGGTTTCACCCAGCCTATATGGGTACTTTTGATTTTTCTTGCCTAAGTGCAGGACTTTACTTTTCAATACTTTTTAATTTTTAATACTTTTTCTGTTAATATGGATGATTAGCACATGAGAGATTTTTGTTTTTGATAAAATCTAGACATAGTAGTAATTTTATAAAAGGGTCATGATTACTGAAAGCTTAGTTTTACTATAGTCATTTACTTATGTGGCAAGCTTACATAATGCCATTTTCTATAAGACTTTTTGTCAGGTGAACTTTTAAACATTTATTATTTTTGGCAGCCTGAAGCTGCAATGGCATTATATAAAACAAATGTGTAAGTTTCTTGAGTTCTTATTTTTTAAATGGGTAGGATTTTTTTTTTAAAAAAAATAAATATTAAGCTTGTCCTAAAAACTGCATGCAATATATTCCTTTTGTTTTCCACAGAAATTGGCAGAATATCACATCTTCGATATTGGCAATTTGCCTTCATCTTTGACAGTGGAACTCTCTTGGCAGATTTGAGGGTGTTCCAATCCCTGCTTAGGTTCAGAATGCTCCAAAAGTGGAAAGTTTTTAAGTCCCGAAATCATTTCAAGCATAGATGTTAAACTCATGAAGTAACAGCTGAATGAAATATTGGAACATAGATTCCAAATTTCCATTTTTTTCATCAGAGAAAACTGGAAATATTGTAGATTGACAGCAGCTGCATAAGAATGAAAAAGTTATTTACAGCAGGTGTTCTTAATCCCCGGCCCATGGGCTGGAACTGGGTCTGCAGCCTGCCAGGAACTGACCACACAAGTGAGTGGAGGCCCATCTGTGTACACACAAGATGCAGGCAGTGCACAAAAGCTTGCCCTCCAGATCCAAGGAAAAACTGATCTCCAGAGAACCACTCCCTGGCACCAAAAGGTTGGAAGCCACTGATTTACATTATCCCCTTACTTTTTCATCTGAAATAATAGGCTATGTAGACTTGAATAAAGTACTTTTCCAAATTATAGGAATCCCAAGATGTAATGCATTACCAAGATCCCTTGGGAAAACTATGATACTTCCAAGTTTTTTGGCAGTAAAGGCATCAGGTTAGTTTCAACATGAATCAGAATGTTCTAATGCTGTTTCTGACTCTCAAAAGCTAGACTTTGTACAGCATATGCACAATTACTCTACTTGCATGAACTGACATCCTTTGAGCGTTATATGGACTTTTTCACATGTTGCATGCTTGAGAATAATAATGCTGAAATGAGAGTTGTGATGAATTTGATAAAAGGCTTCGTGTTTACCAAATTATTTTCCTGTCTGTCTGGAATTGGTGTACTCTTTTAACCTCACAGAATAGGATATTTCTCATCCATATATCATATAGTATATTTAAAAAGTCTATCTGTGATCAAGCTGAATTCCTGATAAACTCATGGCCACACACTTTCTTTTTAGTCATGATATAGAATGCTTTCTTGACATACATTATAGCAATAGTGTGAATGTTCCCCAAGTTTTTTTGTCTAGGTTTTGACTGGGCCCAGTCGAGCTTAGCTCAGTAAGATCAGCCATTAAGTGCTAGTGTCAACCTTGTAAAGCATGTTGAGATGAACTCATCTTACTTTATTGTAAGGTTACATTAACAAAATCTTACAAGTCTGAAAATACATTTCTCCCCTTAAAGCCCAACTAGGGCAATGTTTTTTACCCTTTATGCTTTTGCGGGATAAGCTGCCTCTTTTTGGACCATTCCCCTGGCTGTAGTTCTTCCTTCATCTCCAAAGGTCATTCTCACATACTAATACAGCTAGCATATGGCATATTTCTTGACTTCTGATTTCCTTACTGTTGATAATTCCAAAAGATAAATGCTTTCTTCCATTTTAGCATTTTCATATGATTTACATACCCCCAATATTGGTAACAATTGCACTTAGACATATACCACTTCACAGAGCTTTATAACCCTCCCTAAGTGGTTTACAGAGTCAGCATATTGCCCCCAACAATCTGGGTCCTCATTTTACCAACCTCGGAAGGATGGAAGGCTGAGTCAACCTTGAGCTGGTCAGGACTGAACTGCTGGCAGTCAGTAGAATTAGCCTGCAATGCTGCATGCTAACCACTGCATCACCATGTATCTTAATAGTAGTTTATTAGTAGAGTCATTGGGTATAAGATGGGTGGCAACTAACGTTAATTTGTTATGCTTGCTCTGCCTGATTTGAATGGCATTACTGCTGTTATGGTCCTAACCCTCTTAGATGAAGATAGGAATTAGAATCATTTTCCTTTGCTAGCTTGTTGACATAGAGCTGTTGAATGATGTATAGCTGATAGAGAAAGGAAAACCCAATGATTAGCAAAGTTTACAGTATTGAGAGATTGCAAGTCTGGATTTGTTCCATATCTCTTGTGAATTTGAAAAATAAATAATAGTTTTCACTGTAGAAATCTATAGAGGATATGTGGAAAAGCATATGGTGCTGAAGGTTTGCTTGAAAGCATAAGGCCTAACCTTAATGTCTGAAACTGGCATGGAATATAATATCCGAGATAAATGTTGTTTCAAGAAAATTTGTTGTATTACATCAGAACTTAAGGATGTGCACTGTAAATTTTAGCCAGTAGGTGCACATTCTTGATAGATTCAGCTTTTTCAGGATTTATATTTTCAGATTTCTTGGTTTGAAATGAATAGAGTCTCTTGAAGTCTCCTAGAATAGTCTCTTGGAGACATTAATTTTGGCTGGACGTGTATTTGATTTGTAGAGAGTAAGATCATGAAAGATGTGTTCGGTCTGCCTGACTAGAATTACCAGTATATTTTGCTTGTCAGTAGTGCCTAAAACAGGAATTGTATGAAGGGCACTGCATGTGAAAGAAAAGTGGATTACAAAGATGCTCAGAAGCATTGAATATGTAACGTAGAAGCAAGTGGTTACTAAAACTGATACTTTCCTGTTGAGAAAGTAAATCTATTTTTGGTTTTGAGTAAATACCTTTCCTCTTCCTCTGCCTCCTTCATCAACAACAGTAGTTTCTTTTTAAAGGTTTACTGACAATGCCACTTATTTAAGTGTCTGGTTACAATTCTGAGGGTTAAATGCTATTGGGCAGAAAAACAATGTGACTTCTTATTCTTCAACTGCTTGAGAAAACATTAGTGGCACAAACTACAGCTTTTAGCAGAAAGTTTCTCTCAGACCTGCCAACCCCTGATAAAGGAAAATCTGGAGACCCATGAAAAAAAATCTGGAGATTCTATAAAAAATAGTGAGATTCACGGTCACGTGAATAACTAACCAATCAGAGCGTGTTATATCCGGTGGTAGAAAAAGCAAAATGGAGGCGCCCAGAGTAAAAAGAAATGTGCTGTATGTATATATCGCTGTATGGTAATATCGATANCGTGATCTGAGAAGTGGCGTTATGTCGTTTGTGTGAGAATCAGATTTATGCGCGTATAAGTCGACTCCCAAATTTGGAAAAAAAAAAGCATTTTAAATTTGACGTGAGATTGAGGAGCCTTGTCGTGAGACCTTGAGACATGACAAAAAATCGTGAGACTCACGGCAGAACCGTGAGAGTTGGCAGGGCTGCTCATATATCCCTCCAAATGGCCTTGAAGGTAGATCTCTGAGCCCACCCTACCAAAAAGGCTTAGTTATGTTAAAAGCAAGAGCAAGGAAAACACTAGTTTACTCCAGCCAGTTTTGATGGATGGAAATAACTGCAGTAATTCAGAAGGTATGAAGTGCATTTACTGCAATTTAATTCATATTAATTTATAAATAAGAAATGATAAATTGCTTTTTTCCAAATCTTAGCATTATTCAAAGCTTTAATTTTCAGACTAGAACAAGTTCTGTGATACTTATATTCATTTTTTGGTTACTATTTTATCAAAGAACCCTTAATTTTAGGAAGTTCTATTATCATCCTCATTTTAGTAACAATGTTAACACCTAGGGATGTTGCTTTGCTGCTGCCTGTGACGAAAAGTATGGTGAAACACAGATACAGAATTTAAATTCAAGTTTAAAAATAAGCCAATTCTGAGAAAAATACATTGAAAAGGAGGAAAAAAGTGTGTATGTTAAGAAGTTAAAAGAAAAAGATGTATTAGAAAGTTTTAAGACATGTGTTTGAAGGAAAGTTTAGCATTTTAAAAAGGAGGAAAAAAAGAATATTTTCCCTATAAGGTTAAAGAATCAGAAAGAATACAGTGAACCTTATTAATATAAATGGTGATAAGTTTACAAAGATTATTAGTTCCAAATAGAAATACATATTATTTCCACAGCAAAGAAGATAAAGCAGAAATGGTTAAATTGATTTTATTCAAAGAGAAGAATATATTTAAGTACTGTATATTTTAATTTGGATATCACTTCTGCATTTTGTGCTTGTGCTGAAAGCTTGACTTTGGTTTTGCCAATTAGATAGATTTGTCATTATAGAAATGGCTAGTTATACACTTAAGTGTAAAAGGCATGAGTTGAGGCTGGAGCATTTTTATCTTATACAGTGCTAAAAAGAGTCGGAAGTTAACACCTTTTTTTTCTTTTTATCTCTTTCCCCTTACATTTTCTTTCCTTCTCTCTTTTTCCTTTCTCTAATTTCCCATTTCTATTTCTCTTTGTATTTTATATACAGATAAAACAATAAAAGCCATAAAATATAAAAAGGAACAGGAGGAATAAAGAGGACATACTGCTAGCAGCTTTATGATTACTATTATAATTTATAATAGTATTAATATTGCCAATTTCACATTATCTTCAGATTTATGGAAATGAATTAAGAATGCACTATTGTTTTCTTGGAGATAGTACTTGCCTTTCATCTTAGGACCTTCAAGTGACTAAGTGGCATAACTGTTAAGTTAAAAAAAAATGGTTTAGAAATGTGTGCATCCATGCATTATTCATTCCACATAAACATATCCAAAAGCAACATACATCTTTCATCTAGATCATATTTTAAAGCAATATATGCATAGCTTGGTAGAAATGATGGATGATTTGTTTACTTTATCAATGTTTTGGTTTCACTAATGGGAAAGTGCATTGAAATATAACTTCATATTTCCATCATAGAAATCAAAACTTGCATGCAAAATGATTTTTAAAAATATTGATATTGTTCAGTCAGTGGTGGTATTTTGTGGGGTGGGATAAACAGATATCTAAACATCTTGTGAGTGATTCAACTTTTGTCCAGTTTATGGTTTAATCTATTGCTCGAAATTTTGAAAGATAGGTTTCATAGGAGTTAGTCTGCAATCAGGGTAATTACTGAGTCATTCACAAATTGAGTTTGATATTATTTTATTGAATTTAAGAATTAATGATGGGGGGGAGGAAATCAGTTTGAGTTAAAGAATGGAAGGAGAAGGAAATTAAATATATCTGTTGATTTTTGTTCTGATGTTGTTAGTCATCTAAATCTTTAAATAAACTATGCTAAACTTTATTTTCTCAATATTAGAAAGTTTTCTTTCCTTCCAAAGGAGCATGTTTTTACTAGTTTATTCTCAGAACATTTAATTTTCTTTATCTTTCATTTCTGTTTATTAATATAATGGGAAAGGGAACATGGTTGTTGTTTTTTTCCTATAACCAATTGCCATCAAGGCAGAGAACAAACCAAATATCTTCCAAGCAAACTAAAAGATCCAGTAGCCCAAGAAGAAGAAAACAGGAGCCAAAATACCACAAGACTAACTCACTCACCAATGCCAACTAGCAGTCAGAAGACATGGCAGAAACTTCTTAATCTAACAACACATGGACACGCAACTATAGTTTCAGCTGGGAAACTATTAGCATTTTTGATCAGGCCAAATACAAATATGCTAAGGTATTTCAGATAGCTTGGCATTTTGAGAAATCACCGATTGGTATATACATATGGTAGAGACTTCAAGGCAATAAAACCGGTCAGTCCTAGAGGAGATCAACCCTGACTGCTCTTTAGAAGACCAGATGCTGAAGATAAAACTCAAATACTTTGGCCACCTAATGAGAAGGAAGGACTCACTGGAGAAGAGCCTAATGC
>BHFT01070601.1:0-13374 GCA_004320025.1 Laticauda laticaudata | reverse complement strand
ACACTGCTACAACGGATGGAAAGAGGATGTAGAAACGAGAAGAAAACTTGCCATCCGTTTGGTTAACCGATCATCCGTTCTGTACTCACTGCGTCCGTTTTTCAATCCTTCTCTATCCATCCAGCCATCCGTCGACTGAGGTTCTTATCACGCTCAAAAAGTTTTGATGCCTGCTCAAAACTTTTTTTTTGGCGGAAAAATGTATCCAACGCGTCCATATCTGCATCCGCAACGCATTACGGGGAAACATCCGTTCTAACATCCGTTGTCATCCGCTTACGCATTCGCTATATCCCGTTAGGCATCCGCTGTGCATACCGCACAACTGAAATCCGCCTCTCCAGCGGAAAACAGACACAGGAGGAAGCGAAAACGGACGACGAACGGACACGTTAGCCGTTAGTAGCATGGACGGAGAAAAGATGAAAGCGGATGCAGCTCGCATACAAAGCATTTAAAATGGGGAAAAAACATTCGCAGAGCGGGACCTATCTTGGATATTAGGGATAGTCTTAGAGGATTGGCCCCTCACAGGATGCAAAAGGACATATAGTGGAAAACCTATGTTGCCTATAAAAAGGGGAGCAACCTCAACCTGGATTCTCACTTTCAGTCCAGCAGCCCTGCGGTGAAGACCTCTTCAGCCTTCATCTGAGATCGTTGCCTCTTCCACAGCATCCCAGTCATCTCCCACCATGGATCGTAAACACACTCCTTTTGGTAGCCACCATCGTTCTTGCAACGTTGCAAAGCCATCGCCACAGGCTCTTTCAACTGTTCTACGGGCAAGAAAAGGAGGCGTCCAAGAAGTGGTCCTGCGTCCGAAGATGGATCGGGAGAAAGAGCAAGGTACAGAACTGTACAACAAGCTGATGGTTGGAAGCTCAGGGAACGGAAGACACTCGTGCATTCCAGAATTCATGATGAGATGGCCTTCTCAGCCATGTTTGACGAAAGTTGTGAAGCGGCTAGAACCTCAGCGTTGACCAAGCATGAGCACCCGAACTTTCCGGTTCCCAGCCTGGACCCTAGGGCTGAAGGTGGCAACTGACTCTCCACCACCTGGCCTCAGGGACCACCTACAGGAGCATGCAGTACGCTGGAGGGTGCCAACACAACATCCATCAGCATGTGGTCAGAGAAGTGGGTCAGGCCATCATCGAAGAATACCTGGAGGAGCTCCTCCAGTGCCCCTCCACGTGAAGAAGGCTGGAAGAAAGTTGAAGAGCAGTGGTTATCAGAGGTGGAACTTCCCCCACACCCGTTGGAGCCAATAGAATGGAAGCCACGTGGCCTGCAAAGCTCCAGCCAAGTCAGGGTCCACCTATTTCAACTACAAGGGCTTCTTCAAGCATCATTCTCTTCGCCGGTCCGATGCTGACTACAAGTTCAATGTACATGATACTTCAGGCAACGGGTCAGCTTCAGATGCCCAGGTATACAATGCCAGTGAACCCAAGGAGGGGCTAGAATGCAAACCTCATCATGGGGCTTCCCAGATCCAGGCCCCGCTGCCCAACACATCACGCAAGATGTGCCCCTACTTCTCATAGGGGGATTGACGCCTTCTCCCTCAGAACCTACTTCATGAAGCCCTACAACCTCCAGACTCCTTCACCCGTGAAGAGAGGATCTTTCAACTAACAGCTGTCCAGGGCAAAGCGGGTGGTGGGAGAACGCCTTTTGGCATCCTTGGCCCAGCAGGTTCCGGTACGATCTCACCACAATGCAGCATCGCCCAGAAGCCATGGATAGGAGGATCGTGGAAGCTTGCTTGCATCTGCAGCAATCTCATAGCACACCCGCTACTCGGATCTTGCAGAACAGCTCGTGGACCTCCACAAGGCAATTGGGGAGATGGAGCTGGGCGGAATGGAAGCAAAGGGTTGAAACCTGATACACTGAGGATGTGCAAGGCCCCAACAGAGCTTCACGTGAAGGGAAGAAGCAGCGCAACCTCCCTGAGACAATGGTGCAACCCCCAGCTGGAAGCAGTGGAGTGCAAGACAGTGATGATAGATGATTAATGGATGCGTCCTTCAGCCTGTCCCTATACAGCTGCATATGAATTGGGCCATGTATGTTGGGTGGGCGGTTAACAATGAACAGGGCATAATTTAATTAAAGAGTTGTGGTTTATGTTGACATGTGTGGGATGAATGATCTTATTATCTTTGATATAAAGGGCATTTAGGATGTGGACCCTGGCGAGGGTGGACCAAACAGTCCCACTATTGCTTTGCACTGGAGGTTTATCTATGTCCCACAGCTATTTACACCATACCAAAAGGTATCCTCTGCCCATCCCAACAGCTATTATCGTCCCATAAGGTATCCCTGCCATCCCACAAGCTATTACCCATCCCAAAGGTATTCTGGCCCATCCCCACAGTTATTACCATCCCAAGGTATCCCTGCCCCATCCATCGCCACAGCTATCCTTACCCATACCACAAGCCATGCAAAGCGCTTAAAACCATTTCTAAAAGTTTCCACCAAGACTTTATGTGGATAAAAATAAATGAAGCAAGTGTGTGAAGGCAAAGATAATGCTTTATTAATAACAAGCTGTAAAAAGAAAATGAACCCATTCAAGTGTTCCAAATAAAGTCAACCAAGTAGCCACCCAGTCTCTGGCACTCTTCTTGGTTCACTCGGAGGCGTGCCCAGTCTCAGGGGTGAAGGGTCCAGGGGTTGTGGAGGTTAGCTGCTGCTGGAGTGCTGGTCTGAAGCACCACTGGGTGCCTGCCTCGGAGAGGACAACAGGGGACGTGTGTTGAGGAAGCTCTCAGACAGCTGGCTCCAGCCCCGTGTGATATTGAGAGCCCCTTCCTCCATGACATGGGGTGTCAGCCCCCAATATCAATGACAGATGGTTACTGAGGCCCGGGCTTGGCTGTGGGGTGGGAGGAAGGAGCAGTTGCTAGTGGGGCTGTGCTGGTCTGCAGCTGGGTGAGACTTGGCGGATCGGTAGCCAAATTTGTGGCTCGTTGGGTGGCATCGGTGGTGGGGTGCATCGGTGGCATCAGTGCCACTAGTGGCGTCTGATGTACGAGGCTGGCACTGGGAAGGGCTGCCTGTGCTGCTGACCTCCTGGTAGCCGTTAGCCTTGGAATAGGTAGGGCCTGTGGGAAAGCCTTGGAGGGCCAGTGACATCATCTGCGGTGGAAGGAGCAGGCCCTGGACTGGGTGGAGCAGGTCATCTTGGTCTGGAGGGTTGTTTTTTTTATTTTTCGAAGAAGATCGTGATCTGTCCTTCAACCACCTGGTACGGGGTTCCCGACAATGTTCATTGAAGGGTCTGGTTGACGTAGGTGAGGAAAGGGCCTTGCGGTTGGAGGATGGGGTGCGGTTGTGTTACAGCTGAGAGAGGAGATCTATGCTGCCTCCTGATGGGTGTCTTCTTTTCGTCCAGCAGGACAGTGTGGCTCTGCCCCTCCGGTTTTGCCTCTCTGCCTTTCTGTGGGAGGTGCGAGCTCGGGGGTGGGATTGCGGGTTGAGCTGTGGTGGAAGTGCCGTTCTCCTTTCTCCCACTTTGTCAGGAGGTCCTCCACGCACTCCACCAGGGGTAGTGCAGCTATCGGGAGGGGTCTCCGTTCCGTAGCACGCTCCACAGACACCTGCCTGGGAGACAGGAGCTGACTCTCTCCAGA
Organism: Laticauda laticaudata; assembly: GCA_004320025.1. Taxonomy (NCBI): domain Eukaryota; kingdom Metazoa; phylum Chordata; class Lepidosauria; order Squamata; family Elapidae; genus Laticauda; species Laticauda laticaudata. The sequence continues at coordinate 9,721 of BHFT01070601.1, read as the reverse complement.
AGAGGACTGGCTCTCAGCAGGGCTGCTGAGAGAGAGGGTTGTGAGAGGGGCTGCCTCCTCGGGGGTTGGGGATCTCACCCTCCAGGAAGCTGCAACCTGGCCATCATGTAGGTCTCTCTGTCCATCAGCTTGACTGTGTCTTGGCCAGATTCTTGAGGTGCAGCTTCCCGTACCAGTGAGTGTGCATGTGCTTTCACCAAAGCCGAGGAGCACCTCGAAGTGTTAGCCCAGCGCTTTCGCCTTCTCTCTCCAAAGGCAGCCTGCTTCCTTTTGGTGTCGTGATTAAGCCTGTGTTCCCTTCCGCCATAGGATACTCTTCTCCCTCAGCCTCCGGCCACCTCCTCATGTTCCTCTTCCTATGTTGTATTGCCTTCCTCTCCCGTTCACACGTCTGCCTCTTCCTCCTTTGGGCAGGCCATTATGGGCCTTCATCAAAAGAGGGGGCTTCGAGGTTGTAGGGCCTGCTCCTCCACACCCACCACCAGCAGCAGCAGCAGGCAACAACAGTTAGCAGCCAAAAGCAGGACCAGCAGAACCAGGCAGCACCAGCAGGAACCAGGAGCACCAGCAGGACCAGGAGCACCAGCAGGACCAGCAGGACAGGAGCATCAGCAGGACCAGGAGCCAGCGCCAGCAGATTTAAGCACCAGCAGGACCAGGCAGGACCAGGAGCAGCGCCAGCAGGAGTAAGCACCAGAAGAAAGCCACCAGCACCAGGAAGCAGCGCCAGCAGGAGTAAGCACCAGCAGAAGCACCAGCACCAGGAGGCAGCGCCAGCAGAGTAAAGCACCAGCAGAAGCACCCCAACAACCAGGAGAAGTGCCAGCAAAGTAAGCACCAGGCAGAGCACCACCACCAGAAGCAGGCATCATGCAGAGGCACCAGCACCAGAAGCAGCATCAGCAGAGTTCAAGCACCAGCAGAAGCACCACCATCCAGAAGCAGCATCAGCAGAAGCCCCAGCACCAGAAGATCGAAGCCTGCGGCAGGCAGAAGCCCCAGCAGAAGCCGGTCAGGGCCAGGGGGTGCCCTGTCCCTCTTGCCAGGGCTGGCAGCAGATGCAGAGGACTTCGTTTCTTCCCCATGATTGTTGGGTTGCTGGCTGGCTGGCTGGCTGAAGAGCTGTAATGTCTGGAAGCAGGTCTTTCCTTCTGAAGGGTGACCTGGCTTGGGAGCTGCTTCCTTTTATATCTGCAGGGCTGAATGCAATGCATCTCCCCCCGCATTGCGCAGTGAATGCTAGGCATTCCGCTAGGCATTCTGCTAGGCTTCCGGCTAGGCTTCCGCTCTGCATCCGCTAGGCTTCCGCTCTGCACGCGTCGGCGTCTGCTCTGCATCCGCTCTTTCCGTTCCGCGTCCGCTTTACTGCACGGCTCCCCCGGAAGCCTTGCTGAATCTGCCATCCACTCCCATCCACTTCCATCCGCCTAGGCTCGCCGTGGAGCATCCGTTTCCATCCGCCTTGTCCTCCCCCGGTCGTCCTTTCCGTGTTGTCCGCTCTGCTTATGCAATTTTTGCCCCTTTTGCAGAGCGGATAACAATGGATGGAACATTTTTCTCGTCTTGCTGTGCCCCTTTTTACAAATGTTTTGCATCCGTCGGCCAGTGTGACAGGGCTTGTAACTCTTATTCTTTATTCAGAGGAAGTTTTCCTCAGTGAATGCTTTTTATACAGACAGTTCTTTGCCAAGAAGAAAATAAGGGACATTTTTTACACAAGATTATAGTTTCTCCCACCAGAAAATTCTGAAGTGTTATAACAATTTGATTTGAAGGGTTTTTGGTGATTGATTTTCAACAGTATTATTAGAGTTGTTTTATTGGGGGAGATGGATGGTTATACTAAATATTAATAAATAAATAAATATTACATTGGTACTATATATGTTTTTGGTATTAATGGCCAGATGATGAAATTAGATGATAGACAGATACTAGACATAATAAATAAATATCCATTCACTAATACGATATTTTCCATACAAGCTACAAAAACAGTATCTATCAAGTGAAAACATATGCTGCAAATGATATCATGAACATAATACTTCAAAACACAAAATGCTACTACTGTATGTATTTAAAATATTATGGTTACATTTACATAAAAATATGCACATATATGATAATTTACCCCTTCTGTTATCAATTTCCCTTCCTTCCTTGCAACATGATGTTTTAATACTCAGGATTGAGAGATTAGTTGTGCATTTTTTTAAACTGGAGCTCCAAACATATTTTAAAATTAAATAAAAAGAAGGAATGCAAAAAAATAGTTGAAACATAATACAACTTAAATAAGATTTCAAATTCTGAGAAAATACATTTATAATTGTATCCCGCATTTAGATGGCACCTCATGATAGGGAGCGAAAGCGAGAAAGAAACAACAAGGATAGATGAAGTTCCTCGGGATGAGTGTGCACAGAATATCGTGGGTACCCACGCTCCTCCCTATTTATTATGCTTCATCAAAAGGGGGTGATTGTTTATTCAGGAGCCTAGGTCAAGCCCAGGTTCAGAACAGAATACACATGATTTTTAATTAGCTCAGATAATGGCAAAAAAATTCCAGGTCAGACAGGATCGCAAGATTACAATTAATCAGGGATATTCCTGCTTTACAAGCTGCATGCTAAAACAAACTTAATTACAATGTAAGTTAAGCTATTTCTACAGATGTTAGTCTTGTCCCTGATACGTGCTGCAAAAAAGGTACATGAGGAGACAGTCAAGCTCAATGATTATACTGTGAAACAATGTATCAAATGCTGAACAAATATATAGTTGCAATGATACAAAGTTGCAAAAACATATGAATGCCACATAGTTACTACATATAGACATATATGCTAGCAACCACCTGTTGGTGTATGTTGTAGTGGACTGGTGCATGTGCACGTGCATTGTTTATGTGTGCTAGATTATTTTATGGCACCTTAAAAAGTCTTAATGACTGAAGTTAGCATATGATTGCAATCATTTCATATAGGCATTATAACTTCATTACGCACAAAAATATTGCAAGACTATTACCAAGCTGATTACATATCTTGCTCCTGTTAAAGGATGTCAACTTCCCAGTATTCCTTTAACATAAATCTCTATTCAAGATTGGTTAAAATAAGTCAAGTGCAGTCACAATTATGATCTGTAAAAAAGGGTAACCATCATATGGTAAGTGGCACCTTCTGGCTTGGATACGACACACGTAATGGTGCTGCTTGCAATCACCACAATCTATTTAAAGGGCCAATGTATGCATCACTGCTGAAAGGAGCTGTCTCTAATGAATGAAAAAAAGATATGCCCACACCAAGTTTGGTCACCTCCCTTGTCTTACCTAAAAGAGAGAGAGTCTCAGATGAGCATCGGAGGGCTGAGGTAAAACAGAGATGGGGTGGACTTTAAAGTGTATAAAGTGGTGATGGCAATGTTCTGGTTTGCCGTCACGTCACGACTAGAGGAAAGGCTATGGTGGAAAGCAGGGAAGGGTAAGGGTGGGATATCTATCAAATGTTGGTTCGAACCTATTCGCCTGAGGAAACCCGGTGTTACATTCTAAGTAGTTTGGAGAAACTTTGGGGTTCAGGACGTTGTTAAAACAAAAATTTACGGTTGGGGAAGCCAGTTAGGCCAAGAAAACCTAATGCTGTCAAGGAAGGCAGAAGGAAACATTTAGGTATGACTAAGGACATGGGCTTAACATATAAGTGATTTGGCTTTGGATCATATTGTCTTAATTAAATCTATTTATTTTTACTTTTTGGCAAATTAATCTTGATGAATAAAAGTGGATACCTTTAAATTTTGGCCTACAGCAACAACCAGTCCTTACCATACAGGAACAATATAACTCCTACTCTCCGCTTATCACCTTGTCTCAGCCCTGCTAGCTCTCACGTTCTGCCGTGAGTCTCACGATTTTTTGTCATGTCTCACGGTCTCACGACAAGGCTCCTCAATCTCACGCCAAATTTAAAATGCTTTTTTTCCCCCCAAATTAAGGGGTTGGCTTATTCGCGCACAAATCTGATTCTCACACAAATGACATGACGCCCCTTCTCAGATCACGCAATATCGATATTACCATACAGTCATATATACATACAGCACATTTCTTTTTACTCTGGGTGCCTCCATTTTGCTTTTTCTATTACCGGATATAACACGCTCTGATTGGTTAGTTATTCACGTGACCGTGAATCTCACTATTTTTTATAGAATCTCCAGATTTTTTTTCATGGGTCTCCAGAATTTCCTTTATCAGGGGTTGGCGGGTCTGTTGTCTATTTTCCAAAAATACTTGTGGAAAACACCACTACTACAAATATAAATAAGAAGAGGCGGCTGTAACAATCCCATTGCACTGCTAAGTGACATGCAAACAGAGCCTGATGGAAATGGAGAGCAACAAAGATATGTTTTGGTATTCTTGTAAGTACCATTTTTTGATAGTCAGAAAGACATTTATTTAACATGTTTGCTCTGGACATCTTGTTTAATGTAGTTTTCAAAGGATGAACAGTAAATATCATCATGGCTAATAGCCACTTAGAAGTGGGGTGCAGGCAATAGAGAAAAATGGCATCACTCTTGGGAAATTTAATGTGTTACTCTTTTCTCTCCATTTTAAAGTCTGTCTGTCTGCTGCAGTTAGAAGGATTGAAAATCCTGAAGGGGAATGGAGAGAGTTTTATTGGAATAGGACATACGTGGCTTGCTGGGATATGGACCAGAAGCAATCTGTACTTCAAGATATCACACACCACACTAATCCATATTTGTTTTACGACTGTTTTTTGAACAAATCAATACTTTCTTGTTTTATACATTACATAAGACCGGGGTGGGATTCAAATTTTTTAACAACTGGTTCTGTGGGTGTGGCTTAGGTGGTGGGCATGGCTTGGTGGTCATGTAACTGGGTGGACATGCCTTGGTGGTCATGTCATTGGCTGGGTGTGGCCAACTCAATATCACTCACATTGAGGCACGTATCTCCTCGCCTGGCCTCTCATGACTGTGGGAATGCTTAACAGTCATAAGTGTGAAAAATGGTCATAAGTCACTTTTTTCAGTGCCATTGTGTAATGGTCACTCTACACAAGCAAAATACCAGCAAAGGAAGGGGAAAAAAAAAACTCCAGAATCATTCCTGAGACAGGAAGTCTAGTCCTGCCAAGAATGTAATAAGGGTTAACGGAGAGGCCATTTCTGTAAGCAACACCAGAATGTTTCCTTCCTGCCTTCTTTACAGGATTAGGCCAGTAATTTCTTCTAACAACCGGTTCTCTGAACTGCTTAGAATGTTGACAACCAGTTCTAGCGAATAGGTGAGAATTGGTAGAATCCCACCCCTGCATAAGACATAAACCATGCTTGACAAAGTACAGTGACTGGGATGACAACACTTTAGTCAAAAGACTAATCATAGAGGTACAGAAGACACTGCCAGGCCTACCTGGTCAAGAGTTCAGTTGCTGCAGCTTTTCTAAGGAAAAGACAACAAATTCTGCAGCTTTTTTTCATTGCTAGAAGGAACTATGGCACTTAAAAAGTGCTTTCTAGTAGTGAAGAGTAAGTGGTTGGTTTTGGTTTTATTTATTTGAGGGTTTTTTAAATTACTTTTATAAAATTCAACTATACATATAATTCTCTTACTTCTATTTAAAATGTTTTCCACGAATATCATATATTTAAAATAAAATTATAGATTAAAAAAAACAAATTACAATAATATATTTGAGAATTTTAAAAATGCCCCCTAATGTAATGATCCAACTTAGAATGATTTTGAAGAAAATATATCACTTTCTAATGTATTTCCTTGTACAAAAAAAAGATTTAATTTAACAGTTAGCAGCCAAATATAAACAGAGCATTTCTTTTTTCCTTAGGGAGAATTGGGCATATTATTTGACTGTATCAGGCATAACAGCTGGAAATAAAAGAGNCAGAGCATTTCTTTTTTCCTTAGGGAGAATTGGGCATATTATTTGACTGTATCAGGCATAACAGCTGGAAATAAAAGAGTGATAACCGATCATATAGACCTGTACCATAGGTCTCCAGTATGAATTTACTAGTACTAGAGCAAAATTTAGAGAATTTTGATGTTTATATTTCAGGTTTGGGCTTCAGCTAATAATGTAGCTGAAAGTAACTGTATCCTCAGCAATTTCCATAATATATACCATATCATTTTATTATTATAATTTTCCATTGCTGAGGTTGACCACGAAAAAAACATAAGGAAGATGACCTTACTGTAGAAAACTTTTTTGCTAGAAAAATGATAATAATTTTCAGATGCTCATCTAAAACAAGTAGCTGTAAGAAATCTGTTTTAATAGGATTTAAATGCACAATCCCACAATGCTTGGGAAACTCTAAGGGATAACTTATTATTGGTAAGAGTTAATGATGAAACTCAACTTTTAGCTTGCCAATTGCTCAAATCTCATAAAAAGAATCCCAAGTGGTTTGAAAACATAACTTCAGTCTTCTCTGGAGAAATCTGAAAGTAATTCTTTTTATACAATTGCATCTTTATTATGCAAACTAGTAGAGTTTTAGAATATGTAACCAGTTTTTAAAAATAATTTTCTCTGGGCAAATTAAGGTCATTATTGTTTAAAATTGTCTCACAAAGTTGTTATTTTCCGTATTATTACCATTTATCCTCACTTTTTATGAACAATCAATACTTTTTGCATAATAGACTGAACAAGATTGGGACTCAGGAGTAACACAAATGGCCACTGTGATGCCAACTGCCAACCAATATGGTCATCATAGATTCTTCAACAATTTGAACATGCCATAAAATGATCAGAAATGTTGTGTTCAGAGCCTATGAAACAGTCCCATTTTAGATATCTGAGCGTTTCTCTCATATCAGTCAAAAGGACAGCTTCCCCAAAATTGAGAAACTTCCTGCCTCAATAGGCTGGGAAATAAAATGGCTTCTGAGCATGAAAATAATACAGTTCTTGGATTTCTGATGGAGGAATTGTGAGCTAAACATGTCTCCAAGGGAACAGAAAACAATGACTGTGGCATTTAGCAGCCAGCTTCATCAGGACCATTCTGGACAAGGAGAAAATGGGAGCTTGCCCATATGTGCTCTGGGTGGCTGCTCCTCACAAGGAGATGGCGGACAGTGGTTTCCCATGGATCGGAGCACAAAAGGATCGGTGATCAAGCTCAAAACCAAGGCATAGTCTTTTAAAGATACTAACTTCACTCCAATGATTTTTGGAAACTGTTAATCTAAACATCTAAAAGCTATTAGGAATCTTCTGAATGACAAGTTTGAAAAGTCACCTGGTGTTTCATTTCTGATCAAAAGAAATATTAACTGTAAGTTTAAAACCCTATAGGTTTTAAAATAGGATTTTGAGAAAGAAAATATGAAATGATTTAAGGGTTCAGATAAATTTGATACGTAAGGTTTATTATAGGATTTCAGAATGAACTTTAAAATTGTTGTGGGAACTGAAATAATTTTGTAAGTCATTTTAATATATAATTTTTATTTGTAATTTTTAATCACAGTAATAAAAACTAATACAAAGTAAAGTCAGAGAAAGAATTTTTTTAAAAAAGTATTAAGTGCAAAGAAGGAAAAAGTAAAAAAGAAAAAAGAAAGAACAAATAAAAAGAAAGCAAAAGAAATATATAAAGAAGTGACTTGCAAACTTTCTCACAAGTATAAGCAAGCTCAATAGCAGTTCACTCTCCTATTTCAAATAGATACCTCTATTTCACCAAACCTATCCACTATCTTATAAGCAAATTGATGAATATAACTCTATCAAAAATTTAAAAATAAAGATAAAACAAGGACAATTTAGCATTTAGAGAGGAAAAAAGAACAAAGAAAAGAACAAAGCTAAAAATGCAGAAAAGAAAGAAAAAAATGTACAAAACATTTTCTTTTATAAGATCTCCAAACCTCTTAAACTTTATGGTTGTAGCATTACTTATATTTTTGTTATATATTTTTTTCTCTAATCATTTATTTATTTGTATCCTAATCATTTATTTATTTATTTGTATTTATTATTCGTAGAGATAACTCAAGGTGGCAAATATATCCAAAACACTCCCTTCCATTTTCCCCACAACAACCCTGTGAGATGAGTTGAGTAAGAGAAATTGGACAAAACCACGCAGCAGGCTATCGTCTAAACCATACAACATAATTTCATTTTTTTTATTTTGCACAAAAATTAATAAGGGGTTTCCCATTGCATTAAATTTAGACAAAGTCTTATCTCTAATTAAAGCTGTGAATTTGGTGTCTCAATAAGTTCCATCATCACTATCCATTACTTCAATGTCAGTAAAGTTGAATCTTTCCACTTTTGTACAAATATTGCTTTATTAATATATACAAAAAAAAAATTTTTCCAGTTGGAAATTTTCCATCAGTCCCAAAAGAATTTTCTGGTTTCAATTGTATATTAAGCTTTAAAATCTTCTGTATTATTATATTTAATCGAGTCCAACATATTCTAGATTTTTTACACATCCACTAAGCATGACAGAATGCCTCTTGTTAATTTACATTTCCAGCATATAACTGAAGTACTTTTATACATTCTAGACAGTTTTTCCAGTGACATGCAACGATGACATATCATTTTATTGAAATTCTCTTTAAGAATATAATGTAGTGTAAATTTCAATTCTTTCAACCATATATTCTTTTTTAATCCAATATTTCTGATTCTACTATTTCTGCATCAAGCAAGAATTGTTTCATACCTATCATTTCTTCATTAATATCCTTTAAACATAGTTTCTTTATAGAAGCAAACATTGTGACTGAAATTTTTAGTATTGTGGCTACTAATTTATGGACCTGTACTTCAGAGATCTCTATAATATTTTACAGTATTTTAATGACACATCATTGTGGACGTCACAGTGTGACAAAACCAAAAGCAGTTTGTTTGTTTTTCCTTTTCGCTTGGAACCTGTACTCTCCTTCAATGTCAATAGACTAGATCTGAACATGGATTAATTTTGAATCGTATCAAGCCTGAAGCATGTGCTGTAGCACTTCTCTCTATCCTGCTTCTGACTATATTTGGAATGATCTTTCAAGTTGATGCATTTGGCAGATTCTTTTCAACTTCAGTTGTCATGTTAATATATTTTCATATTTTTGTTTATTATATTTTCTACTTGGTAACAACAATCACAATAGGTTTTTGAGCTTCTCTTAAGTCTCATTTAAACTTTAGGATTTCTTGCTAATTGCTTCATGTTTATCACTAAGTATGACCACATGGTATGTGGGAGATAGTTTGAGATATTTAGCCACATAGAATTCAGCTTAGAAACTCGATTATCAGTATTATCTCTTGACTCTCAGTAGTCATGGGACAGCAACATGATTATTGTTGTATCTAATTTTTCTCTGTTCGGAATAAATCTGCCTCACAGAAAGCAAAAATATAAACATTGCTAAAATTATGAATCCCAGCTCAACTCTACAAGCACTCATTGCTCTTTCTCTGAAAGTAATTTTTAACAAATATTTCTTCTGAGTGGCTCCAATAAATCTGAGAAAATCTGGACAACAGGTTAAAATAATGAGATACAATACATATATATATATTGTGTCTGACAAACACAATACAGAAGCCTGATGATGGCAGATGGGATTCTGCTGAAACGTTGCTACAACTTTAACAGCACTACAATG
>BHFT01070594.1:0-30000 GCA_004320025.1 Laticauda laticaudata | reverse complement strand
TTGTAAGTTTCTTTGATTTAATGTGCTGAGATATTTAGTCAGGGAAGCATCAGTGAGTAGCCATATTAATCCAATACATCTTATATTATAAAAACTGTGCTTTGTAATGTCAGACTTTTTAGCACTTTAACATGGTTTGTTAAGCAGCCTTTAGGTCACCCTTATTTTTCAAATTCCATTCCGTGCGGAGAATAGAGGCTCCTGCAGATCAGCCCACGAAAACAATTGTAATGCATTCTTCATCATTGAAATGTGTCTGAATCATTTGCATGTATATAAATGGTTGTGGATTGTTTATGGTTGTTGCATTGTTTTGTAAATATGCAATTCAAACATGCATTTGCTGCAGCTTTTGTTGTGCATACTCTGTGTGTGTGTGTGTGTGTGTGTACATACACACACACACACACACACCTCTGTTCGGGGGATTTATAGTTGGTCATGTTATTTTTATTGAATTGCAGAGAAATTATAATAATTTTACCCAAGACTAAAACTGTACAGTTTTAAAAGTTATTGCATTTGCTTATTTTTTTTTAGAGTGAAGATTAGATTTCTGTTCAAATACACTGTGCAAAATCAATACAGTTGTTGGCATGTGTTGGAATAAAATAGACTTTCTTTAATACTTGTTTATTTCTTGTAGAAATGTCCATCAATGACCAGTATTAAAAATTAATCATTTTGTTCCTTGACCTTTTGAAACTAAGTTTCAGAAGATATTGAAAACATTGCGCAATATAGACATCTCTGTTGTACAATCAGTTTTCCTAAACACAGTTAATTTGGTCTTGGTTTGACAGAAAGGGACCAAGGCTCCTCAGGCAGCTGGAAAGATTCACACTGATTTTGAAAAGGGATTCATTATGGCTGAAGTAATGAAATTTGAAGATTTTAAAGAAGGAGGCTCAGAAGTGGCTGTCAAGGTAAGTTTTCCTTTCCTTTTCAAATCTCTTTTTATTTCAAGACTTCACTCACTGAAAGTGCATCTGATTCTAATAGATCAAATCTATTGTTGCTTTACATTTTGGCAAAGAATACAGATGTAGTAGAAAATGCTGTTTTAAGGTATAACAATTATCATACAAATGTGAACAATTTTGAGCCAGCACAAAATTAAAATTTTATGTTGGCAGAATAGTACTGTCTAGCACTGCTGACTGTACTGATTAAAGATAATTATATGAAAGAACGATGTGCCATTTTTAGATTATTTCAGAAATATAACACCTAGCACCCATTCATTCTTTTTAAAAAATGAGGCTGCTTTGGGGGTGTGGCATAATAAAATGGCAAATATTTGAAGAAAATGCTTTATTGTACACTTGATTGTAAAATTATTCACCTATTTATAGATTTAAGAAAATGTGTCTCCTATTAAAATCATATACTTATGTTAGAACAGTATCAGGATTTTCTGACTGTAATCATCGAGTTGTGGTTTTATTATTATTGCTTGAAGAAATTAATGAAACGGTTTTATTCTATTAGATGGGTGAGGGCTTTGACTTAATGAAGATGGGGAGTTTGATCTTATTTCTAAACACTAGAGGGCAGAGGCAGATTAGATGCCCAAAGATGTGCCCTACAACAGAGTTTCCTGTGTTGTGATTAGATCAGTCAGCCAGCTCAGTCAGATTTAGATTTGCATTAAATCTGGCAAGAAAGGATCTCATAGCCTGAACAGAAATTGGGGTTCCTTTTTTCCGAAGAAACTTGTTTTGGGATGTTGGAAATCTGAAGAAGCAGGAATTCAGTCCTTAGCAAGCCATTGTGCTGTCTTTTTGTTTCATAGCATTGTAACAATTAAAAGGGAGTTAAATTTAACCTAGTCCAATATTCAGAGCATGCTGCCGAAATGCATTAAAAGGGTTTTTCAAAATTGTATCTTATTGTCTCCTACTTGATAGCTTATATAGTATGCAATAATGCAATTTCAAATGTAGGTTATTCTCAGTTGTATCGCTAAAGGAGATTGTATTGAGCAGCAGGGTTTTAATAGGTCTGTTTGAACCCCACGAAGTGTGCTGTGCAAAGAGGGGTGTGTGTGAGGGAGAGGGAGGAGGGGGAAGAATCTCCTAGTTGGTTTGTGCTGGCATGCATTCCTTCTTGGGAAGAAGAAACAAATAAACAATAACCATATGGAAATCTTGTATTGTTTTCTTTAGGCAAAAAAGCTCATTTATTTGTCAAATCATACAAAATACCAACAAACAGACATTCAATGAGATATGAATATCTGTAATATTCTGTAAAAGCTCTATTGTGCTAATCAAAAATTTATATATGTATTTCTAGGTGCTTTGATTTGAGTAATGCCTAGACATGTTGTGCAACCTGGATATTATGATATTGGAGCCGATATGTAAAAATAGAGCAACTTATTTTTTTTCATAAAAATGCAGAGTTCTAAGCAATGATGAAGTTAGAAAAGCCAAAACATTGCATGGACTGTATCTTGGAACCAATTAATAACATAAGCAATATAAGTCACTGGTTATTTTTGTTTATATTCTTTTGTTTATATTTTTTGGAATTTCCAGGTTCGTTGAGACAGCAGGGGCTATTGGCGCTGACTACTCTCTGTGTTATAAAGCAGATAATTTTTAAGTTTATTTTATATGTGTCTTAACCCTAATACAGCATAACTAATTTAATGCCAGTGCTGTGAACTATACACTGAATAGCTCTGTGTGGGCTTTGTAGTCTATAGGGATATCACATTATTAGCAATCATATCTGCTTAGGCAAAGCTGGCTTCTACAGATGGCTGCTTTCAAGTGCAAATGAACTGGTTAGACGTGTCTTGTTTAATACATACTCAAGATTCACAAATGGGTATTGATTTTTTTTTCCCAGCCAGTGTTTCTGATAGCAGTGAAAATGGATTAAATGGCGTCTAGGGAATTTAAAGGAACACAGTCTCTTTTAATTAATTGTGAACTGGTAGCTAAAATACATAATATTGTAGTACTATGTCAGAATGTATTTAATTAAAAGTGATTATGCCCACTTTGTGGAAACAATACATTTGGCCACTTTGAATGAAACAGGCTATTCTGAGAATGCAGCACATTAAGCAAGTATCATCCAGCCTTTCTACCACAGAAATGATACCATTTGCTGGCGAGCAACTTAGTTCCAAAGCTGGATGCCCACAAAATCCGGTGGTGGCTGCTGCTTTTCTGTTTTACTCTTCTCTCCTTCTACCACTTTAGCTTTCCTCAGCTGCCTGACATATAGAGATTACACCACCCAGAATTTGGAAGAGTACTACATTGTCAAAGATGGCAGCAGTTGTTCCTTTCTCTTGCCCCCTCCTTTTAACCGTATATAAAAGAAGAAAATGATTGGCATCGTAGAGCATGGATTGCCATGAATATATTACCTCCTTCTCTGGGCTACTTGTGGAAAGGTCTTACTTCATCCAGACTAGCTACCTTTTCCTACTGTCTGCCATCTCAGAAAGTTGAGATGATAGTCCATTTTAAACATCCTATGGTTTGAAATGCAAATGAGGTCAGAAATGAAGTAGGGAAAAGGAAGTCAATGAATGTGTTAAAGAACAAGTGACACAATCTTGAAAATTCATAAGAAACCCAAAAGCCTTGGATGAAGCATTCAAGGAACTCCCCAAGGGTGCTATACCAAATTGTAACACGAAAGTGGCAGAAAAGATGAGCATTAAACACATTCTGGAAAGCATACGCGTTAACAGTTATATTGCAATATTGCAATCATTTTGATTGAATTATATAAATGAAAAGAAATCCAGTGAAGCTTAATGTGCACTCAAGATACAATGTGAGAACATGTCAGATGGTTCTCATAATACATTTCACTACTGTATGGGAAAGAGCTGGTATGGTAAAGGCACTGTTGTTAAAAATATACTCTGAATGTTAGTAATACCACATCTGTCCTGGCTTCTTAATAAATTGCATAATCAATGTCTTTCCCATAAATTATCTAAAAAATGCCTTTGAAAATAGAATTGTAGATGTTTGTTGCCATCTTCCTGTTCCTTTTTTTTTTTTTTAAGAGAATAGGGCTGTACATAATTCCACAAATGATTTGAAAGGAGTGATTCAGAAGTATGAACGCCCTGCTACTCCTTAAAGCAATTTTATCTTTTTTGGCCTTTACACAAGCCTGAAAAAGTTGTGGCTACTTTTAGAGTTTAAAGTCAATGAGCTAGCTGACTGCTCAAAACAGCAGCATTTATGTAGAAAAAAACTTTTTAAAAAGTTGGGTACCTCAATGAATAGCAGAGAGGTGCTGTATCTGCACTTAATTATTAATTGAAGTGCTTCTTGTAAATCATTTCCAAATGAACACAACCTTAATAATAATAATAATTTTAAAAATTAGTTAATTACACAGCCTTGCATTCCACCCTTATCTGAATCAGCCCAGTTCCTGTTTTCTCTGAAGCTGGTCATGCAGAGCAGATCTGTCAATCCTATATAACAAATTAACTTCTAGGAAATAATGAATATATTTTTCTGAATGGTGTGATTTATTCATGTAACATCCCATTCTTTTTGAATGGTCGTTAAGAACATAAAAACTAAGGCCCATTTGCACTTCTCTAAATGCATTACGCTGAAATATATATACTGTTTTTCTTTCCTTAAATCTGCCCGGTACTTGACAGAAATATTAAGCGCTCACATTACTTTTTGGCAGTCTTGCTTACATCTACTTATAACAGTTTTCCTCTGTCATTTTTCATTTTCTGGTTCTTGCTGTTCATTCAGTTGTTTTGAGCACTCAAAATATGAGTCAAGATAATGATTATTTGCTTCATTTGGATGCCGTACTGTTTAGGTGAGGCTAAGGGAGTGGTTTTAACCAATATATTTTACTTTTCTGCCTTGGTTTGTGAAGTATCAAAGATATACATTATTACTATATGATAGGCTATTTCAAACTTAGTGAAAAAAAAAAGATTTTATGACAAAAGTTACATGATATCTACAGGCAATCTTCCATTTATGTAACATAGACAAGCTAATTCTCAGAATCCTTTTATAGCTCCCCGGCATTTGCAGTATATAATACAGCATTTTTTTTCCTGGTTTTGTCTGTGTGTGTGTGTACTGTACAGTCACATTTACAAGTCCATTACAGAACAGAAGACAGCCATTTTCTACTGTAGTTCTCTGAATCCAGTTACTGTGATTGACGTAAATGTGCATATTTAGAAAATAGAGTGTTTATGGTTACTAGATTGTATAGAGCTTCATTAATGGAAATAGAAAAAAATAAATGGTCTTCCTAAAACTACTTTCTAAATTTTCTTCCTCTCATACTACACAGTATTGGGTCTTAGAATATAAAATGTAAATGTTGGAAGGGATCTGAGTGACTGTTTAGTCCAACCCACTGTCCATTGCCGGAATCCACTAATACAGCATCTCAGACAGACCCAGCCTTTATTTAAATTTGTCCCATAAAGAAGTGATCACCAACTTCCATTATGGTTTATTCCATTGCTGAGCAGCTATTAACAGCTAGAACGTTTTCCTCAACAACCAACCAAAATCTGCTTCCTTGTAATTTAAACCCATTCTTTATTGTTTTGTCTCATTCCTTGAATGTTTCTGCTCGTAGTCTGTATGAGACCTTCAGATGCCTAAAAGTATGAAATCTTGCCTTCTCTTGGTCAAACCTAATCAATGCCTCCCATCACTCTTCATAAGCTTTTCTTTCCAGGCCTCTTATCCTTTGAAATTTTCTTTTTGTGACATACTGCGGTTCCTTAAATGTTCTTACTAATTGCAGCACCCCCAAACTGGAGCAGTCTGCCTAGCACAGTATATTAGGAATGCAAAAGTATTCAGTAAGATTTTGGAAGTTTTAAAAATGTGGGGGAGGTGATTACAAAAATATCTCTTCCTTATGTGTACTTTTAATATTAAATCATACCCATCAATGTAATGGATGTGCAGAATTCTGCTTACCATTTACTTGTACAAGTTAACTTCATAGGAGTAAATAAATAGTGTTTATTTATGCCAATCCGATTTGTTCAGATCCAGAAGTTTAAAGTTACCAAACATTTATGAATTGTACTGAAAACACATAACTGTTCTTAAAAATAATATAATCGGTTCTTTATACAGAAACAGTTTTAATACCATCATCTGTTTTTCTGTGTCTCTTAGGCTGCTGGAAAATACAGACAACAAGGCCGAAATTACATCGTTGAAGATGGAGATATTATCTTCTTTAAGTTTAACACACCTCAGCAGCCGAAGAAAAAATGACTATTCAATCTGTTCATTGTTCAGAATTAAATTCTATTACTTAAAAAAAAGCATATGAGTTTTTATTTAGAAAGGGATATCATGGGGATGGGGCGGGAAAGATGCAAAGTGTATTTCTAACAATAAAGAATTCCCCCCCATATCACTTCCCTGGTGTTTGTTTTGAATTAAATCATGACACCTCCAATGAATGTACAAGTTCACTTAAATGTGAACAGCTCTGCATTTCAAGTGATTAAGACTTCTTCAAATTGCAGGAGCTTTCCAGGATCATATTACTCTCTTGATACTTCATTAATCTCCATCATATATGCCAAGTCTGACATGTTTGACAGTGAGGACAATGTGGCTTGCTCCTTTTTGAATCTACAGATAATGCATGTTTTACAGTACTCCAGATGTCTACACTCAATAAAACATTTGACAAAACCAGCCTCTCTGTGTTTGGGGATGTCTGTATTGACTGAATGGGGTGTGCTGAATGCGATACGGCACCTGGTGGATGCTGATTACAGAAGTTTAAGACGTGTGTATGATACAGGAAGTGGCGATGTGGGGCAGCTACAATTGTATCTTAAGAGAAAGCCTTCTTTTGCAATCAGTTGATTAGGATGGCTTAGCAAACTTAATGTATTTGGAGATTGTGGCTGCAGTTCACTAGAAATCTAGAAGAAATTATGTTTGTCTAGGATATTGACTAAAAATCTTGACAGAAATTAATTATGATTTAAGTGACCTTTGGGAGAAAGCAGGCTGTGCTTTTGAATCCAATTCTTGGAATACGTGAACAAAATATTCTGAAAGTGACTTTCCTTGAAAAGTAAATTGTAGGGTTCTAACACACTGTGCTGTCCTCCGAGAATAAGGTTGCAGGTCATTGACAGAGACACTGAAAGTAATCTTGAATAGAGAAAGGCCATGTTACTTCCACGAATTTGATATTTCCAATAAGATTCTACAGCTGAGTAGTTTTCGATGAATTGTGGGAGAACAAATTAGTAAATAGACTGTTATGTATTCTCTTTAGTCTCTTGATCATTATTGTATGGGTCATCCTCAACTTACGACCACAATTGAGCCCAAAATTTACATTGGTAAGTGAGAAAAAATTTTAAGCGAGTTTGCTCCATTTTACGACTTTTCTCACCTCTTTTGTTAAGGGAATCACTGCAGTTCCTATGTTAGTAACATGGTTGTTGAGTGAATCTGGTTTCCCCAATAACTGCTTGTCAGAAGGTTGCAAAATCACATGACTCCTGTTACTAACTTAACAACTGCAGTGATTCACTTAACTGTGACAAGAAAGGTCATAAAAATGGGGCCAAACTCACTTAACAAGTATCTCACTTAGTAACAGAAATCTTGGGCTGCACTGTGGTGGTAAGTGAAGGACTACCTGTAGTGTACTTCTGAATTAAACTGTGTTGTGGTCCTTGTCAGACCCTTAGAACATACAACCCCATCATGCTTTTCCTTTTCAAAGAAAGCATCATCACTCTGCAGAGTGCAGAGACAGAAAACGAAATATTCAGCTAACGGAAAGAAAACTGAGATGAGAAAAAGAAAAGAAAGAGGCTACATTTACATTAATACCACTCACTGTATTTCCTTGTCCTCCTCTACCCTTGCTTTCTACTTATCATCCTTGCTTTCATCTTGTTCTTGTGTAGTTTCATATATTACCTTAATAAGCACGACTAAGTTCAGGGTTCACATTTAAATAGCTGCACATCTGCTTCTTCAGTGTACAACCTACAATTAGGAATCTTATGTCATTTCCCCAGTGCTGGTCCCTGAACCTTTTCCTTTTCCAAAGTTGCTTCTGAGCTATACTTTTTTTTAAGAAGGGGAAAATTATTAAATATATCAGTAGTTAATGCGTGTTAACTACCGGAATATCATGAATTGTAATTCCTGCCCGCTTCCGGGTTGAAGGAGGAATATGACCCTTGGCGTTTCACTGAAAGGCTGAGGATATTCTTTACCCAGGAAAAGAGTGTACCCTTGTTCTAGATCAGGATTCCTCAAACTGGGGAGTTACAATGCAACAGAGTAACAATACCTCTTTAAAAGTGAAGTATCAACAAAGTAAGATCTGATTCTTGCAATCTTTGTAGTTGGCTTCTGTGGTCTTTTCAGGAAAAAAAGACATATCTTCTCAAAGAGGCCGTTAACACACGCAAATGGGTATTGAGAGTCAAAAAGATGCTCTGAATATTTTTTGGATTATGACCTAAAAGTGCATGGATGCAACCTAATGCTACAGATTCTTTTAGCAGCTTCTGATTAAGTTCTGTATTGATACATGGAGCTTACCAAAGAAGCTGAAAGCTTCCTTGTTAAATGTCTCATTTTATATGAATTTGAAGGAATATTTATTCAGTAGAAGTTGGAGAAGCCACATTCATATATTAGATGCTTATAGCTAATTATATTTCACTGACTCTTCTCCCTTCTGTTTCAGGATGTCAAAGGCCATTCAGTTTTCTGCCATCCCATCTGTCACTTAGCCTCTCTCTCTGTGCCCACTCCTTTCTTTGCTTTGTCAGTTAAGCAGGAGAAGAATAATCACTGTCAAATGCAGTCCTAAAAATAAGCTGGTAGGGAGCGCATGTACAAATACATAGCATGAACTCTGAATATCTATAATCAACAAACATGGAAACGAGAAATAATCAGAAAATGCAGTGGTGACAGGTTTAATATTTAGAGCATATTAAGAGAAAATTAATCCAGAGCTTTTGTTTAATCCAAAATGGAACCTGTGCTCTGAGATAAAATCGTTAGCAGGCTTATGGATATGAAAACCTCTTCTGTTTTAAAATCGAGGGGCTTTTCTTTCTGCACTACTACTTTAGAACATCAATGCATTGATTTGGAGATGTGTGACAGCTCTTAACGTACGTTTGCTTGCTCAAGTTTAAGCATTAATCTTTGAAGCAGTAAATAGTTGTATTTAACCGCCCCCCTTTCCTAGAATCAAAAGAAATGTATCGGTTTTTATAAACAAGGGTTAATTTGTAAACAGCCCTGTGAAAAGTTTGGCTTGTGACATAATCTTTGGAGTTATCATCACGTAGTACTTACATTTTGCTGCTTAAATGAGAAACAGGGACACATGGTGACTAACAGTCCATTGCAAGTCTGAAGCGGTCACAGCACAAACTCGAGCAAGAAGCTCTATTCAAATTGTGATAATGCAGAACCAAAAGTCCATTTGAGAACGTTTGCTATGGCAAAATAGACTGTATAGGAAGTGTTCATGTGGGCACTTGATCAGTAAGTTTGCAGTTTGCTGGATTGTTTCAAGTTACGAGAGGGTCATTTCCCCTGCCGGTCCCCTGATAGATGATGGTGGAATCTTCCCTGGCTTGTGATGAGGCCTTGAATGAGATTTCTGCAGCAACATCTCTGTGGGCCATCTCTGGATAGCATTGAGGTATCCATGGCAATCATTTAAAAGGTCATTTGGGAATTCTTCTTGTAAACACATTGGATCAATTTTAATTTGTGGTGCTGTAGGCTTGTTGAAAGTAGTCTATTCCTCCCATCTGATTTCTTCCCTTATGTAACATAGCTTGTAACCTGCAAACCAAAACATAATTAGTGGTGTCCTAATTTATAAAAACCTATTTTATTGTATAAATCACCTCCATCTACCAACTTGTTTCTTTAATGATGCAGTGTAGAGAAGAGATTACCCGGTGATATATTTTCCACATCTATTCTGCTACTACTGTGTGCTATAAAGTTGGAATAGCCAAAGGCAATTTGGGAATCTTGCTTACCCACAGTATTTATTCCAGTGGTTTTTAAAAGTTCTATCATTTTTATATAAATACTGTATGTAGTAAGATATATTCTTCTCCACAGTTCTTCTTTCTCCCTCCCTCTCTCTCTTCCCCCTTAAGCTTCACCTTTTCTTCATTTGGCCAATTAACTCCTTTAATGTTTACTGATTTTAATAAACATCAAATTTTATGTTTACTGGCTCTACCAAATAGGTATGCTTGCTTTGATCTGGAGAGAGGGATTGACTGGGAGTTGTTGATGGCAAGCTAAATTATTCATGGAAATTTATTTATGGTAATTTTGCAACACTTTTGAAGGATGGCAGAATTATGATGTCTCAAAAGTCTGTATCAGACAAATTTTAAATGACATAACTTGAAGGAATGTATTCCTTAGCTTAGAAATTATACCATACTAACTCACAAGGCCCAACTCTGCCTTCACTCCATCTGAAACCTCGAGGAAATCCAAAATTTGCAATTATAACTTTTCAGTGAGGGCAGCTGAATGCTTTGAAAAAGATCAGGGAGAAGTACTTTGTAAGCACAGCACATCTTTGCTAGTCATTAAAACATGTGAATCTGAAGAAATGTTGCAATAATAAGCAGTAAGTTCATTGAAGTTAATGCAACTCTTGGAGCCTGAAAAGAAATAGACTGCTTTAATGAATAACAGAGAAAGACTGTGTTTGTTCTGGTACAAACTCTGGAGAATTTCTTTCAAATAATTTCTCAAGGGTGTACAACCCTCTTATCAAAATGTGGATAATGTCCTGAACAGCTTCTCCATGACACCTCCAGTATTGCTTAACTTCTTGGAATACCTGTCTCAGTTGGTAACAGGTCTGGATGAGTGATAGTACATTTAAAATGAATCCAGGGAAAATTGTTATTGGGATCATTAGTCCTAGAAAACAGAGCTGACAGTTATATTCCCCAAAAGAAGCATTCCCAAAAAAGTATATGTGAAATGGTCCTAGATCTGGATCTCTTTCTGGTTAGGCAACAACAGAGCCTTATCTATATACTGTATATAAAAGCCAAGTATCACTCACCACAAAATCTCCAGGACCTAAAGCCTACATACTTGATATTTGGCACGTATGCTCCTCTTGGCTTCTAGATGCTAGTTAAGAAAGGATTTTTCGAAATGACCATCAGAGCATCAGTATTTCTTATACAGTAATTAACACGCTCTGATGCTAAGGAGTTCTACTCCCCCTCCCCACCTGAAAAGAACTCTGTTCCAACTGCCAGTTGCCTCACATTCTGTTACTTACCTCAGTTCAAATTGGCAGATATTCCACTCTTTCACTCAGGAGCAGTCTGGGGCTCCTTAATACAGTACTAAATGTCAGTACTTCACCAATTAATGTCTACGCCTTCCACCTATGGAACTGGACTCTATATTCCCTTATGTGTTTCAATCACCGACCACCACTGAGCCAATGGATTGTGAATCGGATTTCTCTTGCAAAGCCCAGTCACATGGTGTCATCGCGAAGCATGGGTGTTCAGCTCGTATATTTTTCTATGTATTTATTTAGAGGAGCAAAATGAACTTTAAATGCTGGTACATTAGTTTGTAGTCTCCCTTCTTTGACAATTGGCCCTTTTTTCCCCTTCTCTAGGGCTCTTTAAGACAAGTGAGCCAAAGAGAAAGAGAATCAAACGAGACCAAATCTGGAAGGCTGTATTATTCATTGCTAAAGTAATCTGCCTGCAGTGTTTCAGTGTTCTATACTTTATAGTATAGAATATTAATTCTATTAATTAGATATTAATATTAATATATTAATGCAAAATAAACATCTTATGGTAATAATTGCAGAATGTAATATTAGGAGGTTGGATACTGATAGTAAAAATGCATGTATATTTAATGACAGTTGTTACAATAGTTTTTCCAGGTCTTCTCTATTACTCCCTATAGCTGCAAGGATCTAAAGCAAAAATCTTTAATGTTTGTCAAAAGATTTCTCAGCACTTGCCTATACCTGGGTATACATGGCTTTAAACATTAAATGACCATCAGAACAACAACATAACAACTGTGTTTGATTCAGCTCATAACAATAAGCAACTCGAGCCATGGCGGCATAGTGGTTAGTATGCAGTATTGCAGGCTAATTCTGCCCACAGTCTGGAGTTTGATCCTGATGGGACTGAAAGTTGACTCAACCTTCCATCATTCTGAGGTCGGTAAAATGAGGGCCCAGATTATTAGGGGAATATGCTGACATTTGTAAACCGCTTAAAGCAGCGTTTCTCAATTTGTGGAATTTTAGTCTTATGGTCATCTTTTTTTTTTTTAAATGACAATTTCAGGAGCTCAGAAATAAAATTTTTGATGTAGGTACATGGGGAGGGAAGTGAGAAAAATTTCAGTCCAAACACAAAAAAGGCGTAAGATGACATGATTCCAGCAGGTTCAAGGCATGATGAAGGCAATCTTTCTTTTCTTTCTTTCTTTCTTTCTTTCTTTCTTTCTTTCTTTCTTTCTTTCTTTCTTTCTTTCTTTCTTTCTTTCTTCCTTCCTTCCTTCCTTCCTTCCTCCCTCCCTCCCTCCCTTCTTTCTTTCTTTCTTTCTTTCTTTCTCTTTCTTTCCTTCATCCCTCCCTCCCTCCCTTCCCTTCCAATTCTTTCCAAGGTTTCCCAAAATCCAGGAGTCCTACTGAAGACCAATTGACCTCTTGGAAGGCGTCTTCACTCTGATAACTGTAACTGACAGTTTAACTTGCATGGATGAAATAATAAAGCCATTAGAATTCCCACGCTGATGAAAGTCCATCTTCCTCCCCCTCTGCTTCCAACTCCTCTCCTTCTCCCTCCCCTTCCCATTCTCCCAGCACATTTGCCCACTTTGTCTTCCCCTTCTCCCCTCTCCCCTCCCCTTTACCTTCCCCTCCCCTCAATCCCCTCTTAATTGTAGTCCCCACCCTCAATTCTCTCCCCCACCATATATCCATCCCTCTTCCCATTCCTCTCCTCGCCCTTCCCCTCTCCTTTCCTCCCTTTTCTCTCCCCAGCCATCTCCTTTCTTAACTTAACCTAGTTGGATACAAAAGGAGAAGTTTCCCAGTATCCAGGAGCCTTACTGAAGATCAACCGACCTCTTGGAAAGCATCTTCACTCTTGATAACTGACAATAACTGACTTGTTTAGCCTGCAGGGATGAAGTCATAAAGCCATTAGACAATAGCCCTCCCTTGGCAACCTACCAAAGGTCACCTGTTCAACCTTTTCTACACACAATGCCAGGCAAATATCCCTAGCAAAATACCAAACCAATCACTAAAGCTGCATATTTCTCTCTCTCTTTCTCTCTTTTGCACAGAAACCATAGCTCTTTGAATATAGATTGCCATTTTTATACAAATTCCACTAAGCCAGTTCATTGAGAAAGACTCATGGAAGTTGATGCTGCACTTTTACAAGAAATCCTCAAAGGACATGGAGGATAGAAATGGGGAATATTTCTACAGGGATAAGAATAAGGAATTAATAAAAGTTAAGAAGAGTTTTAAGTTGGTGCTTGTGGGAAAAAAGGAAAGAGGGATAATCATGCTAATATGGTGCTTTATTTTCTCTTCTATGAGTGATAGTAGTACAGTGATTCTATCCTTTGGGGAGAAATTGTTTTAATACTTATATCCTATCATAAATTTAAGCCATTTCATTTCGGTAGCAAACAGCTACTGAGCATAATAAAAAAAATGTTCAGTCAAGATGAAAGAAAATTGTTGTAATATGATATTAGGAAACTATATTTGCAAGTTTGTTTTTGTTATAAATATAATTATTTTAAATACATCACATCTCTATTTGCTGTCTATAGATTTCAAAACAGAAATCAGTTGACAGAAATGTCCTATGTTATTTTTCTTCTTGTTCCTGATACATTAATATCTTCTGGATAAAGCCTTATGAATAATCCTTTCCTGTCCCACAAATAAGCAGTTCACATGATGGAGTTAGGCAACAAACTTAGACTTGATAGTGATATATTATTGATTTGATTTGATTAATTAGATGAGGTAAAGGCTACTATTAAGTAATATCTAGGGGAGATTCATTTAGTGACTGTTCAGAGTTACAGTGGTAGCATATGGTCATTCAATCTTTTAAATCTGCTGTGTCAAGCTGACAACAAGCACTTCATAAACTTTTATGATGTTATGCTTTATAAAATGCCATTCCTTTTCATCTGTGTGCTGTTATTGCAATAGCACTAAAAGGCAAAGGCAAGATGTTCAGTTTATTTCTTTCTCTATTGTGCGTAATTCACTATAAATAAACGATTAATTTATTTATAACTATATTTTTATTTGTTTGTTCAAGCTGTAAGATGGACCTGCAGTCCAGCCAAACATTTTTTAAAAAAAGAAACATTATTGTAGCTGTTACCAAAGGTGCTTTTCAGAAGGCATCTGGATTTTCTTACTTTCTTTCCTTAAAAATGTTTCACTTCTCATCCAAGAAGCTTTTTTTTTTTTTTTAGTTCAGAAGCTTCTTGTATGAGAAGCAAAAAGTTTTCAAAGAAAAAAAAAACCAAGGAAGTCCAGTTGCCTTCTGAAAAGCACCTTTGGAGAACTTTTATCTGGATGATTAAGAATCCCGATAGATATTGTAGCTATAGTATCAGTAGCAATGGTAATCACCAAACATGGGTTAATATAGTTAGGATGTTACAACAGATGGTAGCACCAGACGTATGGAGAAATCTTAACTCTGCCCAACCAACATTAGCCCATATTTTTGCAGACTAGCCTAATGATCTCTGACTCTGACCTCTGAATCTAGCTGTAATGTGTTCAGGTTTATCTGGATTAGCCTTCATCTATCAAGATCGTAAAAAGGAATAATAGTATATCATGTTCCTTCCCCTCAGCAGTATGACCTTCCTATCCTTTAAAGAAGACTTGAAACTGTCCCAGATCAAATCAGGATGTGTTCTCACTTGGAACAAAGTATGTCTAGTGTGCTATTGCATATTTTTTTTCTCTTACTATGGGTATCTTTAATGTGCTTGTTTGTTTGTGTTTTGTTTTTATTTTGTGGGATGTTCAGAGTTGTTATGATTTGACAATCATACATATCTGCATTATAAATGAAGGGTAAATAAATAGGTAAGATGCCACCATTAGATGTGGCACAGGAAGAAATAAGAGGGAAGGATCCTGCCTCAGGCCTAACTGTGAATGAGGAAAAAAAGGGCAATTAAACCATATTATTTGTGTTTTTTTTCCCCAGAGGAAAGGAATGTAAAATGAATTGGCAACCCAGAGTAATTCATTAGGGTCATCAGAATATGGTCACATCCTAGAAGTGGGAGCTCTCGCCTCACAATCAGGATTCTGTGAGTTCAATCCAAGGTAGAAGAAGATATTTCTCACTCTGGGCACACTAAGAATATATCTGCTGAACAAAACTCCGCATTGGTGACAGGAAGGGCATCCGGACATTAAAATACTCTGCTAGCTCCATGCAGTTGCCCAGATTCCACCCTGCAAGGGATTATGGGGTCATTAAATGAAGATGATGATCAGAATATAGCCACAAGTTTTAACAAGATTGATACTGAGAAGAAAAGACAGTAAGTTCATGGTTATGATTATGAAAACAAACCAAATTTTAAATCAGTTTTACTAGTTTCCATTATAATGTATGATTATAACTGTTATTATTTATACCACTCCAAGGGTTATGTATATATGTTATTACAGTTACAAGCTATTACTAACCATTTGTTCTATGCAAATAATGTGCAAACTATATGATATATAAAGCATATTATGTGCAGTTTTCTTATGGGTTTTTTTTTAAAAAATCTATTATTCTAATCTGGATCAAACTGGTATATATATGGAACTGGCAAGCTCAATTCTTCTCTAGAGTCTTGTTTTTGTATTGTAATTCCATTTGAGTTAGGCAATATTTTTCAAATATTTATCAGATCTTTTTCAAGGATAGCTCCAAGTAAAATATTGAAATAACATCCCAGGAGAAATAATGGTGCAAACATGTCTATGTTATAATCAGGATACCGTAGGTCTATAGAATCAGTAGAATTAGAGCTTGCTTGGAAGAAGACTTTATTTTACTCTTGATCTACATATTCTAAAATCCTTTAGGTCTGATAGCAAGAAACATTGTTTAGGGAAAAGTTAACCTGTCTTACATTTGTAACAGAAAAATGCAAAAATCTTCTCAAGGAACACCACTCTCAACTACAATAGATACAATGGTCTATGAAGAAGATGTTAACAAAGCTGAAGCTTTGAAGATAAATTATTGATATAGGAAGTAGGAATCAGCAAAAATGGATTGACACTGGCAAAATAAATTCAAAATATTGAGTGGTGGCACAGTGGTTAGAGTGCAGTACTGAAGGTCTGCCCAGTGTCGGCTGCCCGCAGTTCAACAGTTTGATTCTCACCAGCTCAAGGTTGACTCATCCTTCCCTCCTTCCGAGGTGGATAAAATGAGGACACAGATTGTTAGGGGCAACATTTATGCTGACTCTGTAAACCGCTTAGAGGGGGCTGTAAAGCACTGTGAAGCAGTTTATAAGTCTAAGTGCTATTGGCTCTGACTTAATAGTTTCAAAGTGCTAACAATAGTTTGCTTGTACAATATATTAGGACAGCCTTCTTCAAACATTTTATTCTGGAGGAAACCTTGAAATCATTTCAGATATCAGGAAAGCCCTGCATAAATATTATTATATCTACAACTAGTGTTGCTGTACAGCACAGAAACCTTTTTTTAAAAAAATAATCTCTTGTGGAATCCTTAGCAAAGTGGCATATGAGGTGCAGCATGTAAAAAATCTAACGTTGTGAGCACTTAGCGCATTATTCAGTTCAAAGAATAACCTTTTTCACGTAACCTTGGAACCCCTTTTGACCTCTCATGGAACCCCATTTGACAAAGACAGCTTCACAGAATATCTTCAAAGGCAGTTCTCCCATAGAACAGATCATCTGATAAATCACCTGAGCAAAATATAATGCTATCTGTCTAAACGTGGATGACAAAAAGAAATCCAATATCCCAAAAGGAACCGAGGAATACACTTGCTTACAAGACAGCATATTTTTAAAAACAGTGTTTCAACAGAAAAAAAATTCACGAACAAAATCTGTATGACTTCTAAGAATTGACAATGACTTGATGGCAATCAAAGCTTAGGGATTAACTTTTTAGTATTATAATACCATTACAACATTTTTTGTCAGGTTCTTGCTGTTCTGAGAATTTGGTTGTTTCATGACCAGGCTATGTAATGTTATCAGTGGAAAGGAGAGGGGGATAAAGGCAGTGGTGGTATTCTACTGGTTCGACTTGGTTCTACCGAGCCAGTAGCAGCGATGAGCAGCTAGGTTCTCTCCAGGGCTCTGCTGTTAGGCCCACCCACCTGCCCAGGCTCCCATACTCACTTTTATCCTCTGAATTTGAAGCGCAGCTGCTTTGCGCGGCACAGAAGAGTGCAGCTGCTGAAGCAACTGGGATCATGCAGGCTTGCAGGAGGTGAGTTAGAACGCCTCTGCCTGAGCAAAGTGCACATTTGGTGAGTGCACGCACACAAAGAGGGTGCATGTGCGCAAAGTGCGCCCACCAAGCCAAGCCCACCGAACCAGTGGTAAAAATATTTGAATCCCACCACTGGATAAAGATAGGATACCAGATAGGAGCTATCAAGGAGGAAATAATTGCCCCATTAAGGCTAGTAGAGCAAGTTCTTCTATACAGACAGCCCAACACTCCACTCTCCTTCACACTGGTGATGTCACCTAGCATGGTAACAAAACTTCTGTAAAGAGATATCCAAATTTAGAGAGCCCCAAGAATCTAAAATATTTTGCTTGTTTATAATGATAATATTCAAGTAGCTGAATGTATGAGAAATTTTAATTATGGTAATAAATTTAGTCCTTTAAGCTCACAACATCTTCTCCCTTCAGCTAATATCTGAATAGTTGTCAAAGGAGCATCCATTCACACCGAAAAATGAGAGAGGTGGGAGGGATCTAAAACAGGGAAAGAAGAGAGCTAGTGATGTTAGCAATTTGCAATCCCTTCCTTTTCCCACTGTCTGTTTCTTTATGAAGTCAAAATCAACACAAAGGACTTGAAAGTAAATGGAAATCATTTTGTTACCCTGAGATGAACTTTTAGTCTCTTTCCCTTCCTTTCTAATATTTATGTGTGTATGTGCATATATGCAACAATGGTTAAAATATATATTTCTTAAATCTATTTTAGTAGCTTCATCTTTAAGGTAAGTTCATGGAACTTTTAATAGCTGTAAGCCAACTTAAAAAAAGATTGGCTCAAAGCTTAGCTGAGTGATATGCAAAGGCAAGGACTGAAATACACAAAGAGTGAAGGATGGTAGACCTTTGCCCACTGCATCAAGAAAATGAGGAAAAGGGAGGGGAGAGATTTCTGAGTTACCACAATGTCCTTCTCCAAAAAGATGAGTAGCCAGCCTATTAGTGTTGCTGCAGAGAAGATAGCTTTTGTGATATCTTACCAAACACACATTCACTGGTCTGCTAAAAGACCAATCCTGTTACCTAAGACATCAAATTTAATTACAAACTCACTAAAAAGTACAGCCTGGCCTCTAACCTTCACTTCTCCAAAGGATAAAGGGGGTATTTTATACCATGTGTGTCACTTAATCAAAATTGATATACTTCAACAAACCCTTAACCTTCGGCATGCCGGAGCCACCGGAGGCCAAGGGACATGTCACAGATCCAACTTGGGGTGCCACATCCTTTGATTAAGAGGATAAAGATCACTTTTTCTTGATCAGAGCCACAAATTGTGGAAATGCTTCTTTTTGATTTATCAGCATAAATCCCATCAAGAGGTTCAAGCCAAAGAGAGGCCAGGAACCAGCCTTTGGGAACTAATTTCTAAGTACTCCTTGACTTTAATGATCCGGTCTCCTTCTGATAGTCCACAGGTAAGTTTTCCTAGACAATCTAGATGTAAACTGGTGAAAGCCTTTGTTGAATGTGGGTTGTTTCTTAAAGGGGGAGTGTCTGAATGCACTTATTATACAAATCTCAGATCAGACCTCCCCACCCTTTTTTTTTCCTCTTTGGGTTTTATTATTATTTTTTTCAAAGCGACACTGCTTCAAGTGAGTGCATTCTCCCTCTCATGGATTTCTGGTTCAAGAGGTTTCACTGATTTTGCTTTCATGCTACTTTAGATAGCAATTTAAGGAGGTTCTGCTCTCTATAATAAAAATGCTACACATGGTCATTACATTAAAAAAAAAAAAACATTGCAGTGTGGTTTCACAATGTTGTTCATGGCATGTACCAGCCAGCTAGACTTTTGACTACACTGTTCTATTCCTCTCCTTAGTTTCCCATTCCCTCCCAATGGATGATCAGTATTTCTATGGAAAGCAAATCTGCCCTGGTGAAATCCTTTGTTTGTTGTTTCCCATGTTCACATATGCGTGTGTGTATTTAAAAATATAAAAATCAACATTAAAAATAAAAATTAATTAAAATAAAAATATATTTAGAACCCAATGACAGAATGAGTCCTTCCAATCTCAATAGTGGAGCCATCTAAATAATAGCACTTAGCAATAGCACTTAGATTTATATACCGCTTCATAGTGCTTTTCCAGCTCCTTCTAAGCAGTTTACAGAGTCAGCATATTTTCCCCAACCATCTGGGACCTCACTTTACCCACTTCAGAAGGATGGAAGCCTGAGTCAGCTTGAACCTGATGAGATTCGAACTGCCAAATTGCAGACAGCCAGCAGTCAGTAGAAGTAGCCTGATCAAAATTCAGACACTTGGCAATTGACTCATATTTATGACAATTACAGTGTCCCCGGGGCATGTGATCACCTTTTGCAACTTCTGACCAGCAAAGTAAATGAGGGAGCCAGCTTCCCTTAATGATCGTGTTGCTAACTTAACAACTGCAGTGAGTCACTTGACAACAGTGGTAAGAAATGTGTAAGATCAGCAAATGGGGCAAAACTCAATATAACAAAGATTCTTACTTAGCAACAAAAATTTTGGGCTCAGTTGTGGTCCTAAGTCAAGGATTAGCTGTGTTCAGCCGTAAAAGGAATGGTGGGAAACTGCACGTTCAGACTTTCGAGACTTTGTTAGTATAGCTTTACAATGAAGTACAGTTAGTTTGCCTTTCCATATTTCCTATCTGATCTATATGATAAGGGTGACAGTAATCTTCCAAGTCTGAAGGGCAGAGGTGGGTATTCAGCAGGTTCTGAACAGTTCTAGAGAACTGGTAGTGGACATTTTGAGTAGTTCAGAGAACTGGCAAATGCCACCTCTGATTGGCCCCATCTCAATCTATTCTCTGCCTCCTGAGTCCCTGCTGATCGGCTAAGTCTTCTTTTGTTGCCCTGCACAGGAGAATGGAGCTGGAAAACAGGTTAGTGGGGTGGGGACTGGGAAGGAATGGGATTTTGCAATAATCTTCCCCCAGGAGTGGGGAGGGAATGGAGATTTTGCAATATCCTTCCCCTGCCATGCCCACCAAGCCACACCCACAGAACCAGCAGTAAAAATATTTGAATCCCACCACTGCTGAAGGATATGGGCATAGGACAAGGGGGGAAGCAGCCATCACAGTTCAGCGGAGATGATCTTCCCCACTCCAGATGAAAAGGCTGGATTGTTTGGACCCAAACAGACTGCCGTTCTGTCAACATGCCTCAGAGTGCAACGGTAGGCCAGCTGCCATTTGTTCCAATCCACCTAGTCTATTACAACAACCTTTATTGAACTTTAGATTTATTATAAAATAAAATTGCTGGAAAAAGCTGCTTTCATATTTGAATATGGAACAGCTGTAGGACAAGGTAATTGGTGCGAGGGTCCACTTGCTTGACAGTAATTCTTGACATGAAACTAGAGTCAACTGACTTTCCGCTCCATTGAAGGCCATTTAAGAGAAACCGTTTTTAACTTACAAAGATGCACACAGTCTCAAATAAGAGGCCCGCTAACGGCAACTAAAAGAGAGGCTGTCAAGAGGAAAAACCAGGGAAAGGGAAGAAGGGAAAAAAAAAAAACACCATTNAAAACCAGGGAAAGGGAAGAAGGGAAAAAAAAAAAACACCATTAGATGGCAGGGAATTTAAAAGTAAGCCTGTCATCTGTCTACTATGCATTCTAGCAGAATATAGACAAAAGGCATCCATTATGTTGTATGACGTTACTGCTCAGTGTTGACATTTCATATGTCTGAAATGTTGACAAATGTTAATAGCAAAAACTCAATTAAATATTAGATAAGAAAGCAAACTTGGTTTTGTAATAGCTTGATGCTTCAGGAAGAGGGAGGGGGAGGACTTTTTTTTTTTTTTTAAGGACTAGGATGATGGGTCTGTTTAAAAAAGCAGAAGAATTCTTGTTTTCCAAAGAAATGACTATTTCTACTGCAGCTTCAATTGAGGCAAGATAAAATTGCTGGCAGTTTTTCCAAATAATCAGCATGTCCTCGACTGTAAATTAAAATTAAAAGAAAGGAAACGGTCAAAGGACAAACTCTTACCAAGGTCTGATTTGACCCGTTAAAATGACATTGAACATAATATGTCATTCTTTGTACTGAGCCAGTGGAAATTTTTAGAATTGTTCACAAATGAAGTTATAAAACTAAGAAAGGATGTTTTTTTCTATGACGGTTAGGTAAGATAATGGCTGCTTTTGCTGAATGCCAGAGTGGGAATATATAGCTTGAATTGAATTGAATTTAACAGATTTAAAGGCTTCAATAGAAATTTCCCAATCTGATTGTCAAATTAAATTCCATTAACAAATAGGTTTTAACTCGGCAGATATGCCAAAGTGTTCTAAAACTGAGTTGATCTCTCTGACAGTTTGGAAAAAAAAGAGGGACATTTCTTTTTATTTGAAAGAGAAGATGCTAAGATGTTTCTTTATTGCCACTTCTTTTTTATCAATTCTCTGTCTTCTTCAAAAACTTTTTCCCCATGAAATTTCTGCCACAGTCCCAATTCAGAGCTTCTGCTGAATCATAAGCCTGTGATATTAGTATTAGCAGTATATAAGAGGCTGCCACAAAGAAGAGGGAGTCAAACTATTCTCCAAAACAATGGTTGCCAACCAGTGGGCTGGGGACCACTGGTGGTCCGCAAAAAATTTTTGGTGGTCCACAGAGAAATGTCACTCCCAAAGCACCCCCCAAAGTAATTAATCCAGGTTGTGCAGAAACACAAGGCTGCGCTGCCCACATGGCCCATGGGAACAAAAGGCTTGCGTCCCTTGCATTCCAAACAACATGAGGTAGTGAGGAGGGGGGGAAAGGCAGAGTGGGGGAACCTGCCCCACTTGCCCCATGTGCCTTGCCTGGCCACTGGGCTGCTTCTTTCTGCTTCTTTCTTCTCTTGCTTTCGGCTGCATGCAAGGAAAGCAGCAAAAGTCTTTCTTTCTCTCCCCCAGACTCCACCAGAAATGAGTCTTTGGGACCCTTCAAGGCATCTTGCTCCAAGAGGCTGCACCGGCAAAGGCTCATTTCTGGCAGAGTTTGGAGGAGAGAAAGAAAGACTTCTGCTTCTGCTGCTTTCCTTGTATGAAGCCAAAAGTCTCTCTCTCTCTCCCCCTCCCTCTGAGAGCAGAGCTGGAGACAGTATCCTGTGATCCTAAATAAAGAATGATCGATCAGTACGAAAACGGGATGGGGAATTTTCCAGCAGACTTTTTTGGGGATTTTCCCAGGGTCTCTGGTCCACGGGATTTAAAATTATGAGTTTGGTGGTCCCTGAGGTCCAAAAGGTTGGCGACCCCTGATCCAAAGCACCTGAAGGTAGGACAAGAAGCAATGGTTGGAAACTAATGAAGGAGAGAACCAACCTAGAACTAAGGAGAAAATTTCCTGAGAATTAAAACAATTAATCAATGGAAGAACTTACATCCAGAAGTTGTGGGTTCTCCAACCCTGGTGGTTTTTAAGAAGAGTTTGGAGAACCATTTATCTGAAATGGTATAGGGTTTCCTGCTTGTACAGGTGGTTGGACTGGAAGACCTTCAAGTTCCTTGACAACCTGTTATTTTGTTGTGTTCTGTTCTAATGATAAATTCATATTCTCTTTTTTATTATGCCTTCCTTTCTTTCCTATGTTGTCTTGAATGCAGACTTTAACTTTTAAGTTAAACTCTTAGGAGCAGAAAATCTCACCTCTTTTTGTTCTCACTCCACCAAAGATCAGGCAACCTGATGTTTTGCTTACCTTGTCTCAATTTGCTTGTATTCTTCTTCCTTTCCCATCTCCTTTTTCTTTTAGGCTATATCTCTATATAGCAACTCTGGGAGCTGAACCTGTAACCCATCTACAAAGGTAAATAAACTCCCCCCCAATTCTGCTGTTTCATCACATTTGAATATTAGAGTAAAGTTTTGCTGCATTTTAACTTCCAAATGTGTCTTCAAGGCCAGATAATTATTTGAGTCTTCTCTATATTTAGGGGGACTTCTTACTCCCATGAAATTGTGTGTCTAGCTGCAGCCTTTAAAACTTCCAAATGCTTCAAGAGTTTTTTGGTTTTCTAATACAAGTAATGCTCCAGTTATGACAAATTATAGCCCAGATCATATGTTTAAATGCTGAGGGAACTGTCTTTCCAGAATTTGCAAGATCCGCGTTTACTGATGTTTTTCTGCTAAATGGCTTCCTTCCACATCTTTGATTAAATAATTTATTGATGTAGGAGAAGTTTATTATCAAATTAATTGGGAAGTTGTTTTACAATTGTTCTTCCCGATACTAGTCCTGGTTTGCCCCAGCTACCACTGCTGCTCATTTGAGTGTTCTCTACATCAGTTATAGGATATACAGTAGCTATTAACATTGCAATATTGATTTCTTTCACTCTCATGTTGACATTGCCTAGGACATCTAGAGCAGGGGTTGCCAACCTTTTGGACCTCAGGAAACACCAAACTCATAATTTTAAATCCCAGGGACCGCTAACTGGTTCTGTGGGTGTGGCCTAATTTATGGGTGTGGCTTGGTGGTCATGTGACTGGCTGGGCATGGCTTGTATATAAATATTATAAATATTTATATAAATATTGAATTTTTTATTTAAAAAAAGAGCAACTTTTACACAAAATCAGGNGCAACTTTTACCCAAAAGCAGGCAAAGCAGGCAGGCAGATTGAGTTGCTCACAGAATCACAGATTCATTCAGAGATCAATCTGCCATCAGCTAGCTCAGTCTGTCACACAAAATTTGCTTGCAAGCAAACTCACAAAATTAACTCACAACACACTATGTATGTAAATATTGAATTTTTTTTTATTAAAAAAAGAGCAACTTTGATGGTCGGAAAAAAAAGAAGGAAAAATAGCAATTTAGCGGGCAAGTTTGCTGGGTAAGGAGTGAGTGGGTGGGGAGGTTCCCGGGGCCATATGGGCAGCACAGCCTTGTGTTTCTGCGCAGCCTTGGATTAATTGCTTTGGGGGTTGCTCTGGGGGTGACATTTCTCTGCGGACCACCAAAATTTTCTCGTGGCCCACTGGCTGGCGACAGCTGATTTACAGGGTAAATGTACTCCCAGACAGCCTCCCTACCTATCATGACATACCTTTTCCCTCTTGATATTCCATAGCTCATGGAAAGCATCTTTATGCTTAAGCTAACACTTTATTACAATTCATAGCTTTCCATCCAGCATCCTTGAGTCTTACACTAGATGTTTGAGTTTGGTGTCTTCAGGTCAGTCAAGCCAAATGGTTTCCGTCCTTTCTTGCTTAGGATTGTCCAAAATTGCAGATGGCTTCACACTTTAGGCAGACTGCAACTGATTCATGATTGTGCCTTAGTAGATAATCAAAGGCTGCCCATTTCCAAGGATTGCTTCCTGAACCTGCCTTAGTTTATTGCATCCAGGATTTGTGAGGCCAAATTAAGATTAGCCAGTGTGCAA
Source organism: Laticauda laticaudata (assembly GCA_004320025.1). Classification (NCBI taxonomy): domain Eukaryota; kingdom Metazoa; phylum Chordata; class Lepidosauria; order Squamata; family Elapidae; genus Laticauda; species Laticauda laticaudata. Next base: position 4,966 of record BHFT01070594.1, on the reverse strand, counting down.
ACCAGACTATGAATTTTTTTGAAGTTTCATACAATGAGCCCTGGGACTCCTACTAATTAGACCATCAGTTCAACATATTCTGCCTTACTGGGCAGTTGGGCAGTATCATTTGTGAGTCACAATCAGGACTTGGGCTTTGGAGATACCCCTTTTCTGCTACCTCTTCAGAAAGGAAATTGACTGTAAGGGGCATGCCCTCTCCTCATGGAATAGGCAGCAAGGGCCTATATATGCTTGGGCCTTAGTGCCACAGAGCAAGAACCAGCCAGGGGAAGCTTTAAATAAAAAAGCAAGGTTGAGAGGGAGTTTTGCATTACCCAATTTAGAATTATACTATCAGGCAACAATATTGATGTGGATAAAGGAATGGATTGTATTGAAAAATGCCAGATTACTAACGTTAGAAGAACATGATTTACAATTGGTTGGCATGCATTTTTATGGTATAAAGAAAGTAAGCCACATGCAGATTTTAGGAGACATTATATTAGAGATGCTTTATTAAAAGTATGGGAAAAGATAAGAGATTATCATTATTTGAAAATACCAGTCTGATTATCAAGAAGCCTTTTCATATCCACAGCTATTTAAAAAGAAACACATAATTAGATATGATGAAATTTTAAACGAAAAGGGTGAACTCAAAACAAAGCAAGAATTTTATTTACAAGGTATAAATATAAATTGGTACTCAAACTTGCAAATACATACAAGGTATGAAAAAGACATTAAGATGATTGGGTTTTACCAGGGGAAGCTTTATGTGGAGGTAGGTGACGGGAATAGCCTCAATATGCCTTTGAATAGTGTGAGTGTGCAGCTACTCCAACAAGACAGGTGATACAAACATTCTTGATCATTCTCCCTTCTTCCAGACAGAAGTCCTAAAACTTGCTGTGCCAACCATTCCCAAATGCTGTCCCATTTCCCACAGTAAGGACATTTAAATGGTTTCCCTCCTGTGAGTCCTCTGGTGTATCATCAGTTCAAAATTATGACTGAACTTTTTCTCACAGTCAGGACATTCAAAGGGTCTTTCTCCTGTGTGAATCCTCCAGTGTAAACTGGAATTTTGACTGATTTTTTTCTTCCAATCTGGACATTCATATAGTTTCTCTCCTGTGTGAGTCCTCTGGTGTCTTACCAAATCAGAATTCTGACTAAAACATATTCCACAAACCAGAGATTCATATGGTTTATCTCCTGTGTGTGTTGTCTGGTATATCACCAGATTGGAATTCTAATTGAAACATTTCCCACAATCTTGACATTTGTACAGTTTCTCTCCCATGTGAGTCCTCTGGTGTGTTATTAGTTAGGCCTGCTTGCTGTAGCTTTTGCCACACTGAGACAACTGGTAGGACTTTCCTCTGGTATGAGTTTTTCCATGAACAACCGGGAAGCTGTTCTGACTAAAGTTTTTGCTGCATTGGGAACACTGATACAGCTTTTCTCCAGTGTAGATCCTTTCAGGCATAATCAATCAATGTGATCTACTGTCAGCCTTCAAGATCTTCTACTGTCGCTTTGCATCTTTCGGCTGTCATAAGAAACGGGGGGGAGGGGAGGAAGGGACAAGTCCTGGGAAGACTGAGCTGGAGGTGTTACATTTTTCATATTGTGTAAATGGGGGGGAGTAATACAATCAGAGTTTAGGCTCTTCTCATTATCTCGCTTAGCTTTCTTTTCTCTGCGCAGCTACCACCCAATTATCAAAGATGCAAGAGTCAACCGGGACAGAAGGCCTCAATCATCACCTGAAGATGCCCACAATAGATACATATTCACCAACACGACTTCTATTGGTTTATCTGAACTATTGGGTGGCTTTTTATTGTATAATGTGAATTGCGCGCCGACTATTTCCCAGATTCAGATTCTTTAGAGAGTTGCTTATTGATCATAGCTTATATTTAGAGAAAAGATATCTTTTCTCTAAATAGGTAAGTATTCTTTCCATGATTTATGAAAATGGAACCCCGCCTGACACTTATTCTGAATCTGCTCTCCGGGGACCAGAGATACCCATTTTGTTCCGGGAGGGCCTGGACATCATGTCATCTTCCAACTAGTGATAGGAGGACCCTGGGAGCCACTTTGGAGGGCAAAGATTCTCTGCTGGTACAGGAAGCCTCGCATAGCAGACTCAGTCATGGGGAGCTGTGAAGACCCCAATGATTGTGGGGGGAGTATGCTGGAAAAGACCGGGGCCCGATCCACTACCTGCCGGCAGTGGAAAAGAGGAGCACATGGCAAGAGAGGGAAAAAGAGAGAACTCTTACTGGATGAGCCAGGAGACCTCCTGAAATGAAGCCTATTGAACAACCCCAAGCTGCACAAGGTAATAAGGGAGCGGAGTAGCGCGCCGCTAGAAGAAGCAGAGCAGCCCCTTCTCCCAGAATCAACCTGAGCCCTAAGCAGCAGCCCTGGGGCCACTTCAGCGGGGGGTCGTAGTTCCTAAGACACGGCGCTAGAGACTCCTAGACTCGCCATCTGTTTAGAAGTAAAATCACGAGGATCCAAAACCCTTGGGATATTTTCCTAAGCCCAAGTTTGGAAGCTATAGGAAGAATACGGGGAGGATTCTTTCCCTCAGAAGCAGCCAACAGTGAGAAATCGTGTTACTAGGCGCTCTGGAAGGAACATGCTGCAAAGAGCTGGAAACTGGTGACACTTTAGCATAATGAATAATGCCTCCCAGTTTGACTGAATTATAACCTGTTCATCGAACTTGCGCTGCGGGCTAGGTTTGAGGAACCCACTGGCAGAGCGCAAGGCCCCGGATTCAAGATGACAAGACCATAAATCGGGGTGGCAGGTCTCAGTCGCTTGACCTACACATACAAAATCATTAGACAGTTTACTGGGTATATCCGAGGCCTGGTCCCAGGAAGCCCTGATAGAAGCCGTTTAAAGATGGTTTAAATGAAAGATGTGTACCAGAGATGCATTGCCTAGAGAGACCCCAAATGACTTGCAGATGTGGTACTCTGCATGGCAGAAGAAGTGGAAATTGATTTAACACTGAAACAGATGGCAGGGAGGTTTTCTGGCTGGAGCAAGCCCTTCACCCCCACCTCCTCAAAGAGGTTCCCCCACCTCAAGAGGGGAGGATTGCGGCAAGACCCAACCCCGGCCTGCCTTTCGATGTGGGAAAGGAAAGTCAACGCGGGCTCGTGAGCTGCAAAGCATCAAGCTGGAACGAAAGGGGGCGCCAAAAGAAGGGAAGAAACCTGAAAATCCCCAGTGAAGCCTTCGCGAAGCCAGCAACTAAAGTCGAAAGAGATGGCAGAGGTCACCCCTCCTGCAGGAGAGGAAATCCAGAAACCCCAGTATACCCTAGGAGGACGATTTCGACTCGGAGACGACTTCCTGGTAAGTCCAACGCGTGGGCCCCTATGACCATTCCGGTGAAAGTTCGAGGTACCCAATTCAGGTCAAAGGGGAAGTGCTAGCGCCTGTTAGATTCTGGGTGGCATGAGGTTATAATCACACGGAAGTAGTGGAAGAAAATGGGTTAAAAGTAAAACCTTTGAAGATGCCCATTTCCTTTTGCAATTAGATGGATAGTGGCTGGAGTTGCCTAGCACCGTTTTATCCACGAGAACCTATAAGAAATGATCATGGGAGAGCATGGATGAGACTCAGACGTTTTAATTGTGGTTCCTTGGGATGGAGCAACCATTAAATACTGGGATAGCCCTGGCTCTGGAAATGGAACCACCCAGGTTACACTATGGAGAAAGGGGTTTGTTCGTGGCATACGCACCAAGCCAGCGACCGGAAAAAGAGGCAGATACTCAGCCAAAGCTTCAATTCTGATTGAAAATAGCTTCCACAGGTATGAAACCTGTGAAAGGGGAGGAGAACATTCCAAAGCATTTTGAAAAGAAGTGTTCAGTGAAAGGCCTCGGATGAGCTTCGTCTCACTGGCCACAGACGTGCTATTGAAATTTTGCCTGGGATGAAGCGTTCCCGAACCGAGTTGTAACTCATGACACCATGGGAATTGACGGAGCTAAAGATTGTTTATAGATAAAATCTGAAACCGTGGTTTCATTCACCTGCTAGGCCCCAGGTAGCGGCCCAGTGTTCTTCCGTGGAAAAAGAAAGAATGGTTCTAAAACGCCTTGGTGGTGGACTCAGAAAATTTGAACACCATTTCTGTGGAAACGTGTACCCTTCCTTTGATGAAGGACATGTTGGCACCACCTAGCCAAGGGGAAAATTTTTTCGACGAAGTTGGAATTTGGAGAAGCATACTACGAATTCGACATTAAGGAAGGGGATGAATGGAAGACCCAGCTTTCTACATGCCCGACTGGACTTGCTTCCAATTCAACATTCTTCCTTTGGTTTACAGGCGGCCCCAGCCTTGTAAATTCATGCAAAGATGATCATCAGGTGTTAACACTGACACATTATACAGAAGGGTTCATAGTTTTTATCTTGATGACATCCTTATCTACCGGAAACTCTGGATGAAACAATCGTGAAGCTGGTGCGGTCGGTTCTTCGAAACTGTTGTGCCGCTAAGTTGTATGCTAAATTGTCCAAAAAGTGTGAAATTCCACCAAGAACAAAATTGACTATTTGGGATATCGCATTTCATTCTGAAAGCAGCATAGAAATGGATCCCAGATGAAAGTGGATATATCACTTTGGTATATGTGATTACGCGCCTCTAATTTCTCAGATTCAAAATTCTCTGGTTGCTACCACTTTCACTTTCAGTAAAGATTAACTTTTCTCTAAATTTAAAGAGTCCCTTAGTATTTTCCTTGTCTTGATTTATGAATGAAGGCACCGCCTGAACATCTACAAATCTTTGCTTTTCACCATCTGTGGATCTTTTCCACCACTGACATTCCTGGATTCTCAAAGGACTCAAAAATACTCTGCGTCCCGAAGAGCGGAAGCTTGCATCGTACGGTACAGCATGCAATCTTTTTAAGCTCTAAGATCA
>BHFT01070592.1:0-15952 GCA_004320025.1 Laticauda laticaudata | reverse complement strand
GTGTGTGTGTGTGTGTGTGTGTGTGTGTCAGGGAGCACCCACCTTGTGTACATTGATCTCTGGGCCTGCTTTGCAGATGGTTCTGTGTTCCTTTAATAAAGCTTCAAATGTCTGTGCCTTCATCCTCCTTGCCCTTCTGTCTCCAGCATCACCTGCTGTCACTACTGATTGATTAGGGTAGCCATGGCAACTGAAGAGCCAGTCAATCAGATAATAGTGCTCTGTCTACTGTCCTGACATCTGGGCTGCCCACATGTGGTCCAACACAACAAATTGGTTTTATGACAGCGCCATGCACAAAAAATATAAGCGTGCAATAAAAGCAAAAAAAGAACAAGAAATAAAACAAATCTTCCTTGCTTGCTTGCTTCCTTCTTTTTCTCCAATCTCCTTCCTGTCTTCCTTCCTCCCATCTCTTTCCTTCCTAGGAAGGAAGGAAGGAAGGAAGGAAGGAAGGAAGGAAGGAAGGGAGGGATCTTCTTCCTTCCTTTCTCCCCTTCCCTTCTTTTCTTTTCTCCCTCCCTCCCTTCCCTTCTTTCTTTCTTTCTTCCCTTCCTTCCTTCCTCCCTTCCTTCCCTCTCTTCCTTCCTTTTTTTTTATACCTGGGATATTATGCAATAATTAGAATTCAAACAGAATCTGTTGATCTTTTATTTTTATTCATTATAATTGCTCAGGCTTCATACACACCCACATTCATGGTCAACGCAATCCTGGCCAGCTGAATCTAGAGTTGTTGGAGATGACAGAGCTGTCCACAGATGATTCTGGGCACAGATGGCATGTTCTGACAAGTGCTTTGCATGGCCCTTCGTTTTCTCCTGGGCCAGAAGCCCTCCATCACATGTCACCACAGCTGCTACTGGGAGTACCACTCTTGCTGTGCCTGGATTAAGCGAGAGATTCTGCTTTCATTTCAGGTATCATTTTGTCCATACTGGTTTCAACTGTTACTGTTTGTTCCTGTGCATGTCTCCCTCCCTCCCTCCCCTTTCCTTCCTTCCTTCTTTCCATCTCCTTTCCTCTCCTCTCTTCTCTTCTTCTTTCCCTCCCAATTATGTGTCACTTCCAGGGTATCAGAATGAGACCATATTTAGCACACAGCGATTGACTTCAGCTGAGTCTCTGGTTGCCAGTCGCTTCTCTTGAGACTCAGAGAAGAGCAACAAAGCTGATTAGGGGCCTGAAAGCTAAAACATACAAAGAACAGTTGCAGGAATTGGGTATGTCGAAAGTCCAGTGAGAAGAAGGAATAGGGGCGGTGATGGTATGCTACCGGTTCTGACTGGTTCAGCTGAACTGGTAGTGAAAAGAGCTTTTTCCTCTGACAATCAGCTGAAAGGAAGAAGAAGAGAAGAGCCCAGGATTGGCTCTCCCACTGGCCCCTGCGCTTTTCTCTTTATCCTCTCAGCTGATTGGTGCTGCAGGTCTCAGCTGGTGTGGGGAAAGCTGCCTGCCTGCATTAGGCAAAGCACGCCCACCAAGCCATGCCCACCATACCAGTGGTAAAACAATTTGAATCCCACCACTGAATCGGGGAGACAGGATAGCAGTCTTCCAATATTTGCAGGGCTAACCTAAAGAAGGGGTGGGGGTCAACCTATTTCCCAAATCACCTGATTGCAGGACGTTGGAGATCTCCATGCCACAAAATTTCATTTTAACGTATGCCAATTAGTGTACATTCAAGGTGACAATAAAGTTATTTTAAGTCTAAGTCGAAGAAGCAACGGATCGAAACTAATCAAGGATCCTAGAACTAAGCAGAAACTTCCTGACTGTTGGAACAATTCATCAGGAGAATGGCTTCTCTCCTGAAGTTATGGGTGCTCCATCAATGGTGGTTTTCAAAAAGAGACTGGACAACCATTTGTCTGAAATGATGGAAAGGGTCTCCTGCCTGAGCAGGAGTTTAGACTAGATGACCGGCATGGTCCCTTCCCACTGTGTTACTCTGTCCTTCTGCCTTCTGTACCCCAATGCGTGGCTGCAACTGTGATTCCCACTTTCCAACTCACACAAATGACACTTCAGTACTACAGGGGTAAAAGACTGTCCCCCACCCCACCCCAATGAGCTAGTTCTCCTTACGTAAAGCAACTTAAGTAACCCTGAGAAGAAAATGCAGAGCGAGGATACCTCAACCCAAGAAACTTACAGGATCCAGCAAGGCTGTCTTGAATCTAGCAAGGTAATCCAATGGCAGAAGAATTGGGGTGGGGGTGGGGGGCAGAGGGTGTTAAAAAGCGAGCTGCAACACACACAAAATAATAATAATAATAATAATAATAATAATAATAATAATAATAATAATGATGATGATGATGATGATGATGATGATGATGATGTTCTGACCTAGGCTTCCTTAGAAAGCATAAAACACAATCTTAAGTCCCGGCAAAACCTCTTTTATTTCCATGGCTGTGAATTGCATTCATTCCCAGCCAGCCAGGCTTCCCAGTCTTTTAGGGGAGTGTTTATAAACACCCACCTTATCACACTTGGAATGCAGCCAGAGAACAAATGGCCAAATGCAGGGCAAGGCCAAACTCGACACAGAGTCAAACAGAGCTTTTCAGAGCTTGAATCGACCAGACGAAATAATTGCTTCCTGCAACGGCTCATGTCCTGTTTGCTCCTCTTTTATGTCCCATAGGAGGGGCCAATCACCTCCGAGGTGTGGCCTTACTCTTGAGTCAACCCTGCTTTCTCATTTGTCTTCTTTTCTTCCACTAAACCTGCGCATGCGCAGGCTGGGAAGCGGTTCCGGAAGATCCCTCACATCACTGTTGTCCGAACCCAAAGGCAACTAACTGCTGACTGCCAGCCTGCCTTTGCCCAATCTCTGACTCTGATGCAGAGCCCCCCTCAGGTTCTTCCCCAACCTCCTCACAACTGTCTGACTCTGCTGCCAGCTCCATCAGCCACAACAAATAAAGAATGAGGCTTCGATCACACTGTGGCAGTTTCCATCTTGACTTATTTTTTCATTCTCTCCACAAACACACCTACCTGGTCCTAGCCAAAAAGCCAACTTATTTGATATGTTTAAACAAATTTCTCAAGGAATCGCCCTTTGTATTGTGCCTGGAAGAAGACCTGTCCAGATCTTATCGTCTGAGTCTAACGTGTTGTAGTCTCTGTCCATCTTTATGTCTCCCATCTCATTGTTCTGCTTTGGGGCTCCAATGAAGCAGCCTTTGAGAAGGTACAGAAGCTTTGCGTTCCTGAGTCCGATGCCTGAAGCGATCATAAATCTACTTCGGAATCAATAGCAGGGCCTTCCTGATCACGGAGAAAATACACAAAGGATTAGAAAAGAAATGCAAAGAATACAAAGCCTGTTTTAAAAGAAAATGGTGAGGAAGAGAATGCTTTTACTTGTTGAAGAATGCCAGGGGTGCATGGGCAACGACACAGCTCCATTTTACTGATTATATTGACTAGACTTTGGGTGGATGGGAAGGGAACTGGACAGAGGTACAGGGGTGTGTGTGTGTGTGTGTGTCTATTAGAGGTGCGATGGCTCAGTGGTGAATGACACTGAGCTTGTCAGTTGGAAAGCCCTGGTTCAAGACCCAAGCACTGCGCAATGGGATGAGCTCCTGCTCTACATCGTCAAGTTTTCGTACATTTACGCTCATCTATTTATCCATGGTAAAGACATTTTTCCATTGTATGTATGTACCACACACATTCTTGGTAAGAAGTTTTTTGGAAGCACCTCCAAATAGCCTCGATGACTCTCTAAAAGAATGCAAATGACCAGCCGTCTGCAAGGAATGTAAATCCTTCCCTTCCCCTCCATCCCAGAAGCTTCTTCAGAGCTGAAGAAGCTTCTGGGATGAGAAGCGAAATGTCTTCAAAGAAAAAACAAGAAAAGTCCAGTTGCCTCTTGAAAAAAAAGTGCCTTTGGGACAACCATGACCTGGACAACTGAGAATCTCCCTAAACAAGAAGGCAAGGAGTGACCCTCCCAAATACTTCTGGGCCTTATCTGATCTTTCCCAGGTGAAAGCTGTTGGCCTGGGGAGATTCCTGTATTATAGGCAGAGAATAATAAAGTAGCTGGTTTGCATATGTAGTCCTGGTTGTTAGCACCTGGGCTTCCAAGACCGTAGATACACACACACTTATTTTAAAAACAAGTCTTGTTTTATTGCAACACTGGGAATTATTTTCATTCCCAGATGGTAATGAATGTCAAAACAGTCCCTTGAAATAAGCACCCACCTTTCTTTCTTGTGAAGTGCTGCCAATAACAGAAGTGTCCAATGAACTAGAAAAGAAACCAACCAAAGTACAAAGAGCTTCAAGAATGAATCGGAACTGAATTGAAACAGAATGATCAAATAGGAGAATACTCAAGACAGTGATACATAGACATGTAGATATGTAGAATAAATAAAGTTAGATATTAATAATCACCGATGAGAGATATGTATATAATAATTACTGATGATAAATATATATAACTATTCGAGATATGTATGAGTGGTTGATAAAAATATGAGACAATAACATATGTGGATGTAAACGCTGTCAAAAATATGATTTGTATTAATAGAAAACAATAAAAAGTACAATTTAAAAAAAAGAATGAATTTGAACGGAATGAATGACTTTGCTTCCTGCAAAGGTTTCATCATCTTGGCCTGACTTTTATCACTTATGGGGGGGGCAGTCACCTCCCAGCCTTACTCCCGAGTCGCCCTTTTTGTCAGTCGACGAGAGCGGAAGATCGTCGAGACACGTATGCACGTGACCCTTGTCCGAGGGGAACAAGGAGACGCTCGCTGCTGCCAGACTCCGGAGACTCCATAGGCAGCACCCCACTCCCAGATGGTCCTGGCCCCATCTCTGGACACAGGACCCTCATCTGAGTCCTCCCCAGACTCCCAGACTGGTCCCTGTTCTTCCCCCCTGTCTGATTCCGCTGCTGTCTGCACCGGCTGCCAGTGAACCACAACAGCGCCTGACAGTTCCTTCCTTTTTAAGAATCCAAATCCTTGAGTTTAGTTTCCTTCTGCCCTCTTTGTGGAAGATTTTGAAACCATTATTCAGTTTCTAAGTAGCTATGTCACTCCAAAATTTGAGCTGGCATGAGTTAAGCCAAAACTTTGCAACACACTTTAGCCTCAAACACACACACACCCCTTGCAAATTGCTGGTTGTGCAGTTACAGAAGAGCTGAGTTGATTTGATCTTGCAAGCTTAGGCCTTAATAGTTATTAAAGCTCTCCAAAAACTCACAGCTACTAGATCAAAGTGGCTTACAAGAATACCTCAAGTACTTTGCACATTAATTAAGATAGATGTGACATTCCAGCTGCCAAATAGATCTGAAATTCTTGCAGCACAACTTTAGAGGAGACTAAAGCTCGGAGTTTGCTAGCACTGCAGAATAATGAAGATTTAATTCAATGGTTAAGCCTTAAGGCCTCACAATATACAGCTTCATGTTTTCATGGTGAGAATATAGTTAAGACATTGATTTGAATGAATTAAGATATTAAAATATTTACCCTGAGTTTCATTATCATACTTTAGCTGCATCAGACGGTGAGCTTTGGAACTAGGCGGATGTGAAAATCGAGTGCCAAACTTGTCTGAAACTCACTTTTTTTTCACCGTATATCTATTCTATTTCCTATTCCTATTCCTATTCCACTCCACTCCTCTCTTCTCTTCTCTTCTCTTCTCTTCTCTTCTCTTCTCTTCTCTTCTCTTCTCTTCTCTTCTCTTCTTTTCTCTTCTTTCTCTTCTCTTCTTTTGCATTCTTTCTCTTCTACTCTATTCTCTATTACTCTCTTCTTTTTCTTTCTTTTTCTTCTCTTCTCTATTATTCCCTTCTCTTTTCTTCTCAATTATTCTCTTCTCTTCTACATTTTCTTCTCTTCTATTCTTTAATTCTCGATTCTAGTCTAATCTAGTCTATTCCCCTTATCACCAAAGTTATGGATGAGAGCTGATCTGGAGAAATACGGATAAATAAATATCAACTATGACAATTCTCCATGGTGGTACAGCCAAGAGACTCCCCCCCCCCCCAAAAAAAATTTGAGTTTATCTTGAATTTATAAAATAGGCAGCCTGAAATCCCCAGGGCTTTCGGAAACCATTGCCTGACTTTGTCACCAATAATTATCAATTGCTCCATCACCAGATTATTAATCATTTCTTTTCTTATCAATAATAATGATGATGATCATAATAATAATAGGAGCCATAGCAACTGGTAGCATAGAAAGTCCTCAGCTTACGAGCATAACTGAGCTTTAAATTTCTGTTGTTGCTAAGTGAGACCATTGTTAAGTGAATTGGTTCCATTTTATGACCTTCCTTGCCACAATTATTAAGGGAACCACTGCTGTTGTTCAGTAAGTGACACAACTGTTAAGCAAAACTGGCTTCCCCATTGTCAGAAAGTCACAAAAGGGGATTACATAACTCCAGAACAATGAAACCGTCATAAATACGAACCAATTGCCATGATTTTTTTTTCTGTGCCCTTGTAACTTTGAACAGCCACTAAATGAATCGATGTAAGTTGAGGATTCCCTGTAACTTGAAGGAATGTTTCTAATGTTGCTTTTTGCAAAAGTTTGAAGTCCGCTGATTGGCTGTTCATCTAAAAAGTCTACATTGGGAGGAGGGATTCCCGTTGCCCAATTGCAAAGGTTAATCCTCTGAACTCTTCATTGAAATCTGGTTTATTTTCCTCCATTCCTTTGATGATATTGTGCATTTGGTTTGCCTCAGCGCTTCTGCAGTGTTTGTCCTCAAAGCAACAAGCATTAAAATAATTGGTGATAAGCACAAAATAATTAAAGCAGGAAACAAATAAAAGGACAATCTTTAAAATGTTAAGCTATTGAATTAAACTTAAAGATGGGAAAGCACTGGGCCTTTCTTAATAAGCTATAATCGCCAATAGAAGAGAATCTCTATAGTTCAGGGTTGAACTGTGGGGTCTTTGGTGCTCTCCGAGCTTGGTGGGTTTCTCACAGATGTTTCATGACCCAACCAGGGAACATTGTCAGTGCTAGAAGGGAGGGGGGGGAGGAGGANGAACATTGTCAGTGCTAGAAGGGAGGGGGGGGAGGAGGAAGGATGGACTGTGGGGGGTCCTAGGTGCTCTCTGAGTTTGGTAGGCTTCTTGCAGATATTTCATGACCAAACTAGGTAACATCATCAGTGCTGGAAGGGGGGAGGAGGAGGAGGAGGAGGAAGAGGAAGGATGGACTGTGGGGTCTGTGATGCTCTCTGAGTTTGGTGAGTTTCTTGCAGATGTTTCATGACCCAACCAGGGAATATCATCAGTGCTAGAAGGGAGGAGGAGTTGGAGGAGGAAGAGGAGTTGGCGGAGGAAGAGGAGGAGGAGGAGGAGGAAGGATGGATTGTGGGGTCCTTGGTGCTCTCTGAGCTTGGTGGGTTTCTTGCAGAAGTTTCATGACCCAACTAGGGAATATCATCAGTACTACAATGGAATGGGGATTGTGAAAAGGAGGAAGAGGAGGAGGGAGGAGGGGGAGGGGGAGGTCCATGATGCTCTCTGAGCTTGGTGGTTTTCTTGTAGACATTTCATCACCCATCTAGGGAACATCCTCAGTCCCAGAATGGAGTAAGATTTGGGAAAAGAGGGAGGGATGGAGGGGAGAAAGAGAAGATGACTGTGGGGTCCTTAGTACTCTTTGAGCTTTGGTGATTTTTTAAAGTGAATCATTGAAGTTGCTAAATTAGTAACCTGATTGTTAAGTGAATTTGGCTTCCCCCATTGGCTTTGCTTGTCAGAAAGTCACAAAAGGGAATCGTATGACCCCGGGACACTTCAACTGTCATAAATATGAGTCAGTTGCCAAGTGTTTGAATTTTGATCAGCATGGGGATGCTGCAAAGCTCGAAAGCAGGGGTGGGCTTCAAAAAATTTAGCAACAGGTTCTCTGCCTGGTTATTGGGGGTGTGTGGCCTCCTGCACCATAGTGGGGGGTGGCGTTTCACCCTCCCCTGGCTCCGGTGGTCTTATGGAAGCCAAAATGGGCCCCTTCCCTGCCTTCTGGAGCCTCTGAGAGGGCCATTTTTTGCCCTACCCAAGCCTCCATGCGGGCTCTGCACTTACCTGGATCCAAAAGGCACCACATGGGGACTCCTGGGAGGGGAGGGGTGGGCAGAGCCACCCGGTCATTGCAACTTCCGGTTCAGCGAACCAGATGTAAAATTAAGACCCGGCTCTCCTGAACCGGTGTGAACCGGTAGCATCCCACCCCTGGGACTCGTAAGCCTGAAAAATGATCATACATCATTTTCTTCAGTGCCGTTGAACCATTGAACGGTCACTAAATGAACTGTTGAGGGCTGCATGTCCTATTCCGCCACTCCCATAGCTCTTCGGGCCTTTAAAAATTCATTTCTGCTCTAATTTCAAGGCAGCCGGGACTGGAAAAAATATATTCAACTGCTGTTTTTTTGGTCCCTGATTTAAAACTTAAAAAGCAGAAAATATATGTCACTCAGAGCAAGTTCAGACTAAGGGCATCATTTTTACATTTTTATTTACTTTTTTCCCAATAGCCAAAATAAATGGCTGCTCAGGAGAGAGAAGACAGGACTGATGGGTTCATTTTGGCCCCCCCCCCAAAAAAATGCATCCAGATGGATAGGTTTTCAATGGAAGCTGTGGCCGAAATGAGCAAACAAAGCTTTTTACTCCATGTGGAGGGCAGCGAGCTATTAAGTTGTCCCCAAGAAACGTGCTGCTTTACTCCTTATTTATGTGCTATTGACATATTGTTGATGATTAAAAAGCAGCCCAGGGTAGCTCCTTGCCCAAAGGAGATTATAGTCTTCAACTCTTTGGAAGGGAGAAAACAGAAGAAAGGCAGGAAAGTTAAGGGTGGAGGAGAACCTGGGATGAAATCACACTAATTTGGGTTTATAGACCAGGGGAGGGGTTGGAAGGTGGGGGATTAAAGCCACCCATGAAACTCACTTCCAGGGCCAGTTCAAAATGTGCAGTTTCCTCGTATAATTGTGGCAAGTTGTCATCCAACAATTTCTGCTGGTGCTTGCAGGGCCTGAATAAAAAAAGAAGGAAAGTCCAGAAAAAATATTTATAGCTCGGGAGGGGGGGAAACTGTGGGGGTCCTCTCTGATCTTGGTTGTTTTCTTGCAGATGTTTCATGATCCAACTAGGTAATGTCATCAATGCTAGAAGGGAAAGGAGGAGGAAGAAAAGGGGGAGAAGGAGGAGGAAGGGAGGAGGAGGTAAACTGTGTGGTTCTGGGTGGTCTCTGAGGTTGGTGATTTCCTTGTAGATGTTTCATGACCCAACTAGATAACAACATCAGTGCTAGAAGGAGGGAAGGAAGGAAGGAAGGAAGGAAGGAAGGAAGGAAGGAAGGAAGGAAGGAAGGAAGGAAGGAAGAAGGAAGAGGAGGACGAGAATAATTTTGGAAATTCTCCTAAAATACTTCATAAGTTGATGAGACACCCCAATAAATGGAATCCAGGTTTGTTTCCCTAAAAACATCTTATAGAAGTCCATTTATAAGGGCTGGCTCTTTTTCAATTCACCAGAAGTCATGAGGAGTGAGATGTAACAGAATAATGGAGTTGGAAGGAACCTTGGAGGGTGAAAACCAATCAAGGAGAGAAGCAACTTAGATCTAAGGAGAAACTTCCTGACAGGGAGGCCAATTAATCAATGGAACAGCTTGCCACTAGAAGTTGTGGGTACTCCAACACTGGAGGCTTTTAAGAAGAGACTGGAGAGCCAATTATCTGAAATGGTAGAGTCTTCTGCTTGATCAGGGGCTGGACTAGAAGACCTCCAAGGTCCCTTCGCACACTGTTGCTCGATTGTTCTGCTACATCTCACTCCTGGGTCTTGAGGAAGAGGTAGCTTTCCCTCCTAGCCCCCTCCCCCTTTTGTCAAATGGAAAGCGAGATCTGCATGAACAAAGCATTATTCAACTGTTCCTAACAATAGCACAAAGTAATGAAAAAAGGCCCAGCTCAGACAATAGACCCTGAATTTTAATGTCTCGCTTAATGTTCTCCATTAAAACAGATTTATATTCATTTTCCAAATTCATTCACATGCAAGAGAGAGAGAGCGAGAGAGAGATCTCAAAAGAGCAGCCACCCTGAATGTCACCTGTGGGATGCGTATTGGAAGAACAAGTAGTTCTGAAGGATGTGGAGCCTCTGAGCACAGGCAGAGTGTCCCTGAAAACCAACAAATAGGAAGAAATGAGCTTTTGTTCCATTTGTGTCTTCCAGTTTAGCCCAGTGCTTCATTTCTATGAAAATCCTTGGCAAAACTATGAGGTTTGCCGAAAGAGATCTTTGTGGTTTAATTCTGGATTTGGCCAACTGGAGAATCCAACCAGCTGGAGATCAAGCTTTTTGTGTGGTGAGCTCTACTTTTTGTGCCTGGTAGATCCCAGATGTGTTTCCCAAGAAGAAGGTAAGAGCAAGAGCTTGGGACCCGCTGAATTCCATGAAAGCCGGATCTGATCCCAGAGGGATCTACAGGATCCTTTACTAACGCCACCATGGCCCTTTGAAGACACAGGCAGGGAGATCTGTTTTTGAAGGCACTCTCCGCCAGCCTCAAGGAGCTCAGATGAATCATGGATCCTGCAGATTTAAGATTCGGACTGAGAATGCTGAGGATGGAGTCCCAGAGCATCTGGAGAACATCAGTTTGAATCAGGATGTCACAGATTCCTACACAATGAAATAACCAGGCGGCCAGCTCCTCCATTTTGAGGCAGAATTCAGAAAGAAAAGATCCCTACCAAAGTTGACTTTCCAACTTTGAGACCTCTTCAGCACAGGAACATCCAGCCTCAGAGTCATCGGTTCTCTTAACAGAATAACAGAGTTGGAAGGGACCTTGAAGGTCATCTAGTCCAACCCCTCCCTCCATTCAAACAGGAGCCCCTACACCATTTCTGACAGATGGGCAGTCCAACCTCTTCTTGAAAGCCTCCAGGGATGAAGCTCCCACAACTTCTAAAGGCAACTTCTGTTCCATTGGTTGATGGTTCTCCCTGTCAGGAAATTCCTCCTTATTTCCAGGTTGGATCTCTCCTTGGTCAGTTTCCATCTATTGGAAATCCCAAGTCAAAAAATATTCTGTCTCTTCTCTATCCTTCAACTTTAGTGTTAACATTTCCGCACAATCATGTTTTTTTTTAATTATATTTTCGTCAAAGTCTTCTTGAGTCACCAGTTCACCTGGTGGTTGCCACTTGGCCCAGGTTCCTTCCACTTGGCCAGTATCCAGCCAGCCTTGGCTGACCTCTAAAATCTGAGTAAGAGTTACATCTGCATGAGGTCTGGATAGGACCTACCATGTTTCCCAAAAAATAAGACCTTGTCTTATATATTTTTGCCACCAGAAAAAGGCACGAGGTCTTATTTTTGGGAGATGCCAGCCACTGATTAACCTCACTTGTGTGTATCACCCCTGGCCTCCTTTTCGCTGTCAGAGGCCTTTTGTGGCTGGTAAGGCTTCCCTAAAGGCCTCTGCAGTTGATAACAGAGTTCTGGATCGATCCGGAGCTTTGTTATCGGCTCCAGAGGCCTTCAGGAAAGCCTTGCCAGCCTTGCCAACTGCAGAAGAAATGGGCCGGCAAGGCAGGTGTTGGGGTATGTGAGGCCTGGCTACAGATGTCCAAAGTTAAGAAGTAGGGCAGCTCCACCACCCTGCATTCCCACCCTAGCTTAATTTTTACCCGTGCACCCTGGAATGGGTGGGATCTTAATTAGGGCTTATTTTGGTGGTAGGACTTATATTGGGTGCATGTGTAAAATGTCAGGTGGGGTAGGGACCTGTTGCTGCACCATGGCGGACAAGTGGGGTGCAGTTGGCAGCTGAGCTGGAATGGGCTGCTGGGCCAGAATTGGAATGCTGACATAAAAATCAAGCTAGGACTTACTTTCAGGTTAGGTCATATTTTCAGGGAAACAGGATAGGACTCCAGGCTAGACTGGAAAGGACACAAATACAAAGAAGTGCCTTCCAATATTCTTCCCAGCATGTAGAAGTAGGATTATATTTTAATCTCTTTCTCCTCTCTCTCAATATGCATCATTTTGCTCTTCTTTCTATAATCTCTCCTGTTCAATCATCTGATCCATAAATCACCAGTTCATTTTCTTCGTGTTTATGCAAAAAGTCCAGAAGAGGTTTTGCAGTCAATAATGGCTGTGTATAATGTCTCCTCACTAATCAGAGAAGTCAGTTCATTTATCCCTGGTGCAAAAGGTCTGCAAATTGGCCAGGACAGAGACTGCTTTGGCCAGGTGGGGCTACCCGAGGCTGGTAGAAGCTGCCTGCCCAGGAAAAGGTGGCTCCCCAACCTGCTTGGCCTTCTGAAAGAGTCTGAAAAGCTGGCACTGCCAGCTGGCCTGGGACAAAGTGGGGTCACTCTATGTTGGGGGTGGCAGAACTTTCCCTTGTCTCCTATTCTTTTGGTTTTGAGCTTCATACTTAATCCTCTTGAGGAAGAATTCAATGCCCTCCCACCTCACCGACCCCACTGCCTTGTTCAAAACAGTGGTTAAATTGGTTGCTTGCTGAAATATTTACCCCTGATTATTTCTCGTTCCAGGATGTGAATTTTTTTCTAAGGGGAGAAGCCTGTCAGCCTTGGAAGCAGAGGTTCCCCGTCAGCAGGTTCTGACCAGTTCTGGAGAACCAGTAGTGGAAATTCTGAGTAATTGGGAGAACCAGCAAATCCTGCCTCTGACTGGCCCCACCAACCCCATCTCTTCTCTGCCTCCCATTGAGTCTCAGCTGATCGGCTGGGTCTCCTTTGGTTNTGGCCCCACCAACCCCATCTCTTCTCTGCCTCCCATTGAGTCTCAGCTGATCGGCTGGGTCTCCTTTGGTTGCCCTGCACAAGAGAACGGAGCTGGAAAGCAGGTTTGTCGGGTGGGGGGGAAGGGGGATTGTGCAGTAACCTTCCCCTACCATGCCCACCAAGCCACACCACCAAGCCATGCCCACAGAACTGGTAGTAAAAAAAAAATGAATCCCACCACTACTTGGAAGCCATTTTTCTTCTTGGAAGCTTCGAGGCTGCCACATTCGGTGCCTGGAAATTTGGGAGGGGGGATTTCATCGTGAGGTAGAAAGATTAGACTCAACAACATTCTTTCTCGGTGTGTAAAGGACAGGTTGCCCTGCACCTGGAGGGGAATGACTGAGGGAAGGTCTCCAGTTGGGACAAAGATTTGATTGAGCCATGTGATGGATTTATGGGTGCGAGGGATGGATCTTTGGATTTCTCTTTCAGGAAGGGAAAACCCAGAACTCTCAGATTCGGGTTTTTCCAGACGTACCAATATGACAATTCTAATAAAATGGAACTTTGAGGAACTGCTCATCTTGCAGTTCATTGGGTTGGAGTTGGTTTATTGGAATGTTGACCTAGGGCTGACTAGGGGCTGTGTCTGGTTACCTAACTTCTGGCAGAGGAAAAGGCCGTCATCGATACGGGGTGTACCTGTTGCCTAACCAGCCTCACTAAATGCTTCTGCCAGGTTTCGGTATTCATCTCGGAAGCCATCTTGGAACCTCAGTGTTGACATCTTCAGTATTTTTTCTCTTTCCACTTGCACAAAGTAGGGAATTGCTGTGCCATCTCTTTGGCCCTGGGCCAGGGCTCCCTCACAGCAGCCAACTTTCTGACACCTGCCATCTGTCCCGCTGCTGCATTTGATCAAAGCACCAGTGACCTGCAACGTCCATGGGGAAATCAGCTCTTAATGTACACACAGTCCTTGGTCTGCCTTCCCCAGCTGCAGCAATTGCGTTTGTGTTGCCATCCAAGCCAACCACACTCCCTGTGCAATGAGCACAACTATGAACTTGTTGTGGTCCATTGGCAGCCTGTGCAGATGGCAGCGAAATCAGACAGTGGGGAAGAACAGGGACCAGTCTGAGAATCTGAGAAAGACTCGACGAGGATCCTGTGTCTGATGCAGAGATGGGGCCAGGACTATCTGAGAGTGGGGTGCTGACTCCGGAGCCTCCAGAATCTGACAGCAGCAAGGCAGAGAAGAAGGGGAGCCTGTTCCCAATGCACATGTGCGCAGAGCCAGAAGGCAAAAGCAGCTGAGACAAAAGGGGCAACTCGGGAGTAAGTCTTGGTGATTATTAGCCTCTCCCATAAAACATAAAGGAGGAGCAAAGGAACAGGAGCCTTTGCAGGAAGCAATGTTGTTCACTCTGTTCAGATAAAACCTTGAAGCTCTGTGTGGACTTCATACTGCGTTTGGCTTTTTACAGTTCATTTGGCACTTTAGTTGTTGGCAACAATTCAGAGGAGGTAAAGGTGGGTGCTTATCTCAAGAGCCTGTTTGGGACTCATTACAGGCTGGGAATGAACATAATTCCCAGCATTGAAATAAAAGAAGAGTTGTTTGGACTAAGCATGTGCTTAATTATGGTCTCAGGAAGCTTTGGTCAGAACAGAGCTTCTTGATCCCATGTCCACCTTTGGCTCTGCAGGGGACCCAGGTGTACATTAGGAGTGACTCAGATGCAGGTGCAATGGCAATACAGGTAGAACCTGACTTATGTCCACAATCCAAAATTTGGACCACAATCCCAATTTCCCACTTCTATGGTCACAGGTCTCCATCTCATCAAGCCCAAAGGAAGTCCGAAATGGCATAGGATCTCCTTCCACAGGGTTGGACTAGAAGACCTCCAAAGTCCCCAACCCTATTATGTTCTCTTGGTTTACTCCAGAAGGATGTTCTTAACTGGACAGAAAGTCTTCTAACCTATCCTCATGTGTCCCAGGCAGCTAGGGATCCTGCCAAAATTTGTAATTACTTGGTTTGCCAGATTAAGCTATTCAGCGACTAAACCTTAAATATATATATATTCCAGAGCTGTTGACCTCAAAAATGATTTCTGCGGTTTGCACAAAACCTCATTCAAGTGAAACTTTTCTCTCAACAAATCTTTCCTTCAGGAATTTGGAAGGGCATCTTAACATTTATGCAGATTTAAAAATGGAGGGAGGTGTAAAATTCATGCGATCCCCAAACTGGTATATATTCAAACCCATGATGTGAATGTACATGTGTGTGTGCATGTGTGTTTTCAGGGGAAGACACAAATTAGAAACAGTGACATCCAAGCGACATAAATAGCACAAATAGCCATTCGTTTTTTTTAAAGGAAGAAAAAAATGTCTCTTTTGCACTGAGTTGATTAATATTCTGCAGCTGCCTCGTCACAACTTTCTGTGTACAGGGTTGGCCCCACCCCTGCAGGCTGTTAGAAAAGCAGTCAAGACCTGGAGTTGTTCCTGGGTCAGCGTGAACAGAGTCCCCAATTAATAAGTTATATTTTTTTTAGCTTTGGCTGCTGTTTTTCTTGCGAGTCGGTTTTAAATGCTCTGTGCTATTTGTATTTTGCATTTGTTTTGTTCAGGTTTTCATTTGCTGACCAGAGTCACGTTGTTTAAAAGAGGCAGCCGAACGAATGCTCTAAGTAAAATTAATGAATTCCCACCTGAGCTACTGAGAAATATTTGTTTGCACACAAGATACAACACACTGAACCGTAAACCAATCAAACGGCTAGATTTGGGGAAACATTTAAGCCATTATCCTCATCATAACCGCAAGTAAAGTTTGAGCTTTGCACAGTTGATTAAAAAGCCGCAATGACAGCAGAGAACAAAGAACATAAAATAATAGGGCTGTTGTTACCTTCTTGGCAGTTCTTGGTATTTGATAGTTGAATTATCAAAAAGATAACAAAACTTCCTTTCAACACTGACGGAGCAAGGCAGTTGTATATAAACAGAGGGCGAGCCCTATTCCCTTCCAGCACTGATGATGTTAAGGCCCTGTCACACTGCCCAACGGATGCAAAAAGTTTGTAAAAAGGACACAGCGGACGAGAAAAATGTTCCAT
>BHFT01070588.1:0-48108 GCA_004320025.1 Laticauda laticaudata | reverse complement strand
TCCAACGGATGGCAAGCTTTTTTTAACATTTTACATCCTCTTTGCATCCGTTGGTGCAGTGGGACAGGGGCTTTACCTTTACCATGAAGAATATCCAAATTTATTAAGACATTTAGAGTGAAAGATAATCTTACCATATATTATCACGATACTACATTTCTCTCTTTTTTTTTAAATCTCCAGCTTGGGTTTTGAATTAATTTTATAATTTGTGCTTCCCAAGATAACAATTTTAACAATGTCTTTTAAGTTATGTACTGATAGCAATTTTTGGCCAATATTCTAAAGCGGTGTGCATTTTACACACATGTACACATTATTTAACTCATATGGCAGATGAAACAAAAACTGCAATGCAATTCATTGGACTCATCAAGGAAAATTAATTCACAGATTCTAGTGGAATCTACATTTAAGTCGCAGCTCAGCTGAGCATGGTTGCCCAGATTTAAAAAATGCAGGGAAGGCATGAGGTTTATGATTTGTGGAATTTTCCACCAAACCCTTAATAAGAGTTCCATCCCTTTCCCATTTAATTTTACTGCCTGCATCTTAACTGCCACATCAGCTTTATTTCCCTTCTATTCAGTTTTTAAAGAATTGTTCTGGTGACCGACAAGCAGATGGAAAGATTTCCAAGCCCTTTACCAAATTTCTTTCCAAGGTTCTGTTGGGTGAGAAAGAATAAAAGTGGCAACTCAATAAATTGGGGGTTGTGAAGGGTTCAAATCCAAAAGTGATTCAGAACATGTGGACAGACAAACACAATGCTTCTCTGTAATTATTTACAGCAATTCAAATTTTCCACGGTGAATAAATGTATACTGTTCCTCTTCATAGCTGAAAATATTTTCATGATCCCCAAAATAGATTCACCTGATTTTAATGAGTTGCAGAGGTACTATGCTCATTCCTCTATACCTGCCTTCAAATTCAAAACACTGCAAATTCTCAATATTTTTTTCTTGTAGTATTTGCTACTACTACATATTCAAAAATAAATTGCAAACAATTTGTCCAGTTTTATTTTTCTTCAAATTGATGTAGAGCACTATATCACCTTTTAAAAATAGCTATACAGTATTCATTAGTGTTTTGTGAGAAATAAGTAATTATGTTGAAGAGTGAGACTGGGAAGTCTTTATTTATGTATTTCAAAACTCTGTATATATGTGTGCTTTATATGTATGAACGTTTAATGGCCATTTTAATCACATTAATCATTTAAGAAATAATACTGTTGTAAAGGACATTTGAATGTAAAGACGAGTTTTTTTGTTTAGAATGTATTATTATGATTTGGAAGAGACCTACAATCCACAAGTCCTTATCTGTTCTCATGCTTCAATGTAGAGGGAATTACACACACACCCCCCAGCCAACAACATCTTTTAAGTATTAGTAGAGTGGCTTCATATCTCCTTTTAGTTCTTTCTTTTTACAAGTTAAACTTTTTAGCTGCTTAATAGGTAAATGTTTAAATTATTTTTCAAAATGGATGGTTTCCAGTTTTTTACCACCTGAACCCATATTAGGTTTTCCATCTCCCTTTGAAGTGGTGCTCAGTTATCTCTACTTCAGATGTAGCTTGACTAACTTGTACTAAACAAGATGTATTAATTAGCACAGAAGATTGGGGAGGAAGTGATACGAACTCCCTTTTTTCCTTGTGCACATCTGTGTAGAATGGATTATTTTGTCAGCATAATTTAGCAAATTTTGGATTACAAATTCCTACACACAAGTGCTTAGAATTTACTTGGCAAGCTTTGTAGATTCTATCGTTGTAGTGTTATTTGATCTTTTTTGCTTATCTGTATTCCCTTTGGAAATAATAAAAGATAAAGGAGACAACACCAACTTCCTTATCTAAAATTTGCTTCGTGTGATGAGGGGGTAGAACAATAACTGCCTCACAAATATTCTTAGCAAAGGATGTAGAGATAGACGTGGGCTGAACATACTGTAACAACTAGTTTGCCAAAAAATGTGAGTGTGGGTGTACACACACACATTACTTGTCTGTGGCTGCAAAAAGCAGAGACTTTCTGCAAAAAAATAAAAAGAGTTTTCTTGTGCATGGCAGCTATGGTGAGTAGAATGGGCGAGGCATGGAAAGCAGTTGGGCTGCATGGGTGGAACCAGTGAGCCAGAGATATAGGACAGGATAGCATGGAGCAGATGGGCAATGGTTGTAACTACCAATATGGGCGAGCTGGTCCAAACTGGCAGTAGCCCACCACTGGTAGGAGATGACCATGCTAAACCTGAGGGAACGATCAAAAATGTCATAAGTATTTAGTCCTTTCACATCCGCAAGTGATCGAAGTCCAGCCCACATTGCATACCTCTCTATCTTTCCCACATTTCCATTAATGGACAATGGGCAGATTACTGTCAAGGGCTTGGAAAAACAGGAGATTCAGACAGTATAAAGATCAGAACAGAACAGAATAACAGAGTTGGAGGGGATCTTGGAGGTCTTCTAGTCCAACCCCTTGCTCAGGTAGGAAACCTTATACCATTCCAGACAAATGGTTGTCCAATCTCTTCTTAAAAATTTCCAGTGTTGGAGAATTTACAACTTCTGGAGGCAAATTGTTCCACTGATTAATTGTTCTAACTGTTATGACATTTTTTGTTAGTTCTAGGTTGTTTCTTTCCTTGATTAGTTTCCACCATTGCTTCTTGTCCTGTCTTCAGGTGCTTTGGAGAATAGCTTGACTCCCTCTTCTTTGTGGTAGCCCCTGAAATATTGGAACACTGCTATCATGTCACCTCAGTTCTTCTTTTCATTAAACTAGACATACCCAGTTCCAGCAAACATTTTATATGTTTTAGCCTCCAATCCCCTTCTACAGTCTCAACATCTTTTTTACATTGTGTCAACCAAAACTGGATGTAGTATTCCAATACCATTATAAAGTGGTATTAACACTTCAAATTATCCTGTTAATGCAGCCTAGAAATATGTTGGCTTTTTGGCAACTGCATCACACTGCTGGCCATATTTACTTATATTTATGATTTATTGCAAGTTTATGCTGGATAAAGATCACTTATCAATCAATCAACTTTTATGTGGTTATAGACCACCAAAAAGATTGCTTATCAGGATTTCCAAGTTACTGACAAGATATATCATCAGATATTCTGGGTACTATCTGCCAGAGACCTGCCTTTCCTATAAATGTGCTAGACAGATTTCACTGCCTAAAGTTATGATCAAGTTCCTGAAAACATGTATTGCCAAGCCATCTTCAGTTGCTTTGTTTTATGCTCCCTGGTTCTTTCTAGTATAAAAAGGTAGTACAATTTCAACTTCAGTTAAAGCCAGTGATATGCAACTACTGGATCTAGGGAATTCCTCGACTGTCATTCTTGGAAAATTGAATGGATATGAATTGATATATCTTTCTCTGTTAATTCTCTTAATAGGTTTTCAATATAATCCTTTCTGGCATTTCACTGTGGTTTGAGAGTATTTTCTTTGAATCCTAAAGAACAACTGGTATTTGGTCTCAGCTGGCCATCAGTTAGCAATACTGATATATATTATTTCCCATAACCAGGAAGCAGATTTATTTATTTATTTAGCATAGGTAATATACATAGATCATACAACCATTGATATACAAAGCAGTTCTGTCAATGTGGCCCAACATTGTTTTTAACTGAATCCATTATTTACTCAAGTTGCTCTTTGCTAGTACCCAAGTTTGTTCTCTTTAACCTGATCTATTTCTGAATCTGTTTCTTTGATTTTTCTTTTTGAAATGCTGGATTTTATGTTTGTCACAATTAAACATCATCCTACTGGCTTTTTGGATTATTCTGAATTCTGATTTTATCTTTTAATGTATAAGCCAACACACCCCCCCCCCCNTATCTTTTAATGTATAAGCCAACACACCCCCCCCCCAGCTTTGTGTAATCTACAAACCTGGTAAGATTATTTTGTAGTCTATCCTTTAAGTCAATCAGAAAGATATATGTGAGCTTGCCTTCTCTGCAGAACTCTTGGGTTGATCTTTCTGGACAGCCTCATATGGTAGGTTTATTTATTTAAAAGAAGTACTTTTAAATAAAAGAGAACCCCTCACCTCCCTCATGTACTTAATAAAATGCAAAAATTCTATTTCTCCCTCACCCTCCACTACCCATTAATTTTCAACTATATTTTTCCATGTTCTTAAATAGAAGCAGAAAAACAAAATACTTCTTTTGCAGGGATCAAAATGTTTTCAAAACTGGTGGCAAGATTCAGCACTGTACTAATAACTTCTAAAAGAGTTAGCAACCTGAGAACGAAACTTAAATAACATTGAATACTTAAAATTCTAAGTAAATTTTCTTTCTCTAAGTACAGCTCTATCTATAAAATGTGAGAGAGGAATAAAGATTCCTTCCTAAAAGAAATATTGGGTCAAATGTCTTATACATCAGTTCAAATAGCAACATGTTCTTGATATTTTGTTGTCACATTTAACTTGAACAGCCAAATGTACTATGAGTAATTATGTATTGCTATGAGGAAGGAAGGAAGGAAGGAAGGAAGGAAGGAAGGAAGGAAGGAAGGAAGGAAGGAAGGAAGGAAGGAAGGAAAGCAGGCTTCTATATAGAACATATCTTTGAAAAACAAAAAACAAATCAAAGCAATTTTATTACTGCAATTATTTTCCCAATAGAGGCCCCCTGGAATTACTTAATTATGGTAACAAAGCTGTGAAATAATTATGTTGATGATATCCATTAAAAAAGGAAGTTGTTACAGTTTGAACTGCAGCCTGTGAGAGCCTCATTAAATCCATCATTTCTAATCTGCTGAAAAAAAACAAATGTGAATCAGGTACATTCTATACTTCATGCCTTTTCACAAAACCAATGGTTGAGAAGAAGTGAACAGACTCATTTGACTATAAACACCTGGTGTGTGTGTGTGTGGGGGGAAATTGTGAGACAAAACTGACACAAATTACATAATGCTGTAAAATTCTACAACCTTGTAATCCCTTAATTTGGGTAAAGTCTGGGCAATTGGATGAAACTGAGCATTTATTGATCAGGTGCCCTTTCTGACACCATGTGGAGTTCACAGTAGATATTTGTTCCTTTTGAACCAAGAGAGAAACATCTACTGCTATATAGGATTGAAGCCTCAATCTTCCAAGTGGGACATGACTATCTTTACCACAAGGCCATCCATAATGATATATTACCTCAAATCTATGTATTAAAATCTAATCAGTTGTGTCATAACCACCACAGAATATTTTCAGCTAATGATTGATCACATAATCTTCTAATCAATCTATTTAAAACAATGCAAGAATGAAATATTGAGGATGCATTATCTAATTTGTTTGAGTCCTGTTTTAAAAATAAAAGTATGAATTGTTTTACTTTCATGGCCCATATTTATACAGGATATCTCCCAGTTTAAGACTACCCTAAGCCAATCCACTTTCATAGGGTTATTGAAAGGAGTATTAAGTGTGCTCACTGCCTTGAGTTATTAATAAAATCAATAAAGACATGATAAAAATAAAAAAAATTCCAAATGTTAGTTGCATCATTAGAATGCCAAAAAAGTGTTTTTTTAATTTTTAAAGTAAAGACAAGAAAGAAACCAAAGCTAATAAGTAAGTGTTAATTGAATGTTGGCAACTATCGGAAATTAACCTAATTCTTATTGCTCTTTAAAAATGAAATTGTTCAATACACTTGCATACCTAGTATCTCTCCTAGCAATGATTCATGGAAAATTCAAACCATTTGAACAAGAGGACAGGAATACAAAAACAAAAAAAGGAAACAAAACTGTTGATGAAATAGTCTATAACCCAACTTATTTATTTTATTTTATTTATTTATTTTTCTCAATTGCTTACAAGATAATAGGTATAAGTTAAAACTTGTTTTAATTCAATTCAACAGCAAATGTGTCCATCACTTAATTTCAGCTTTCAAGTGAAAGAATAAAGAACACATACAATATAACTCAATAGCAATTGGTCATTGTTTTCCTCTTAGTTGTGGGAAATTCCAGCTTGACTGGTACTTCACAAGTAACAGTCAAACTGTATTAAAAATCTGTAAGATGCCCATCTTTTAAAAATGCCACACAATGTTAATTGTGCAGTATTGCACTGAACTAGGAGCTGAAGTACTGGGAAGCTTATATTATGTGCACACATTGTTTATATATTCATTTCTATTATATTGTTCTGTTTTTGATGTAACATTCAAGACAACTAACAATGTCCAGAATTCTCACCAGATAAACTTCATCATTCACATACACACACACATACACACATACACACACATTTTCATAACATTAAGCAGGCATATACAGTAGTCTAAATAAACTACAATAAATGTAAATAAATAAATAATAAATAAATAAATAATAAACAATAAATAATTAAATAAAGTAAATAAATAAATAATAAATAATGTAAATAAATGTAACAAATATAATAAATGGAGCATGCATAAGTGCACCAATGTGCCTACCGTCCCTGTCCTATTGTTTCTTTTTATTTTTCTTATATGTATCAAGTTCATGTATTCATAACTATGTTTATCCTTATACCTATTATCTTGTAAGCCATTGACAAATCAAATAAATAAATAAATAAAAATATATTTCCTGTGGGAAAAAAATATCTTCTCCAATCAGATCTTCATTTGGCTTCCTAAGGAAGGAAATTCCACAATTATGTGTAACAGCTATGAAGATTAAATGCCTATGGATATTTTTAGTCATCCAGGTCAAGGCACTTTTTTAAAAAGCAACTAGATTTTTCATTGAAGATGTTTTGCTTCTCATCTAAGAAGCTTCTTCAATTCTTCAAGGAAAAACAAATTTGAGTTGCCTTTTGGAAAAGCACCTTTGGGATAATTAAGAAAACCCTTTCTTTTTCACATCAATAAAATCTGCACCATATAAAAGGGGCTTTCCATTATGTCTCAAAGTGCAGGTAAGCTCATATGGAAAAATATAATGCCTAAATTAGCCTATGTCTAAATCTATAATGTTTCAAAGGTCATCAACAACATTCCTGCAACAGATACATTAATAAAAGGTTAAACTTCTGTCTTGGAACCAGAAGTCTAAAAAACTGCAGAGCATTGGTATAATGCTACCAGTCTTCAAAGTACTTCATGCTGCGCTTTCATGTTTATTATAATTTCTTTGTTCTGCACTGCTTTCTTATTTTTATCTGTTTGTTTACACACTGTTTGTTCATATTTTAGAGTTAACTGATGAATTTCAGGTAAAGCCTGAAACAATTTGTAACATTTATAATCTGTTTGGAACACATCAAGCTACCATAATATATTGTCAGACTTAATAAGAAGGCTTGCAATAAAAAATATAGGCTAGATATTTCTATTATCTTCATCATCCAATAAAAAAAAGATGTGAAGAAAAGATGAACTGCAAAACTTAGGAAAATATAAAGATATGGTGGTTTCTTGAGAGCAGCTTCCAAAGTCTCCTCAAAGGTAGTTCCCAAATTAAATGATAAATCAGAGTGAAGTTATCTTCCAAGTATGGAAATAATTTCTCAAATATTTCAATGTACTTTGAGTACACTTTGAGTACACAGAAAGATAAAGGGAGGAAGGAGGAAAGCACATTTAGATTTACAAGATTTTGTTACAGTAGTTGTTCTAGTAAGAATAGTTTTAGATTTTTATGGCATTGGTTTAGACTTACATGGCATCTGATCTATTTGTAAAGCTGGCAGTTGCCTTATTCCCACTGGATGCATACTGTTAGGAATATGAAACACCTAACAGGTATTTGGGTTAGATATATATAAACCAGGATAAACATTTTAATGCTGTCTCTAAGGGAATGCAAGAGCATGCAATTGGGTGTGGTTTCTCAAACAGCCTTAAGATGGAGCCAGAAACCTGGATTGTATTCATCTGAGTCTCAGAAGAGAAGAGAGTGTATCTTTATTTCCTTCTGTTGGAAAGTATTGCTATTGGCTCCACTTTTTTCCTAACTGACTGATAATTACTGGATTTGGTAGGATGCTTAGTCTGAATACTTAACTGTTTTTTCACCCACTGGAATTTTGTTACTGGAATATCACGTGGATTGAAAAATCTGACTGATTAACCTCGTGAATGACTTTTGGACTGCTTATTTTGTGACTCTTGCTTAAACGCTCTTCTGGAAGTAAAA
Organism: Laticauda laticaudata; assembly: GCA_004320025.1. Lineage (NCBI taxonomy): Eukaryota > Metazoa > Chordata > Lepidosauria > Squamata > Elapidae > Laticauda > Laticauda laticaudata. The sequence continues at coordinate 39,902 of BHFT01070588.1, read as the reverse complement.
ACCTTCATTAACTGTACGGTGTATCTGTGCACTGATTATGTGGTGGTGTATTTATTAAAACTACTGGACTCTATACAAATCTCCCTATATGAGCTCATTCTCCCTAACTGGGGAATTACCTCAACACTCGGTTATGGCCAGAGCATACGCAGGCTGCAGAAAACTGAGAGTTAGTGTGGAATGCACAGTACTGTATACAGACAAACTGTTTACTGTTTAAGTTGGTAGTTTATTATCCCTGGTAAAGAGGCACAAGACACTTCAACAAGTCTATCACTGAAGTAACGACCCGTTTGGATGGAACAAACTTATGGTTTCCTGGTCTATGAAATGCAGTCTACTTCTACGTAAAAGGTTTATGGAATGTAGTTCAAAATCCATCAGATGTAAACCGCTTGGGATCCAGAAAAGAGGATGATGCCAAGAGGAATTGCTTGACTTTAAAAAGAAACACGAACGAGCTCTTTGTAAATAATTGATAACACTGAGTGACGGCAGCAGCTAGTCCCATATTCATGGAGAAGAGTCTGCTGCCTAAGTGTTGGCAGAATTTGAAGAGGATTTATGTCGTGACAATATAGGTGCACACATACATCCTTACATGTAAACTGTTTAGAGGCACGTTCTTTTGAAAGGTTGGAGATATGCCTAGCTGATTTAAAACCTTCATGAAAAGAACTTTTTCAAGAGCTTACCATGAAACCGAATTGATATTTTCAAGAGCTTTTTGCATCAAGTTTACACTATCAATTCTTTCCTCATTGGATGAAAGTTATGATGGACCTATGTATCTTCACTGGAAGTACTGCCCCAGAGAAAAACTGACATTAAGACATAACTGGAAGGTTGCTAGAAGAAGAAGAAGCACTAGATTAGAGACCACTGAGGAAGGACAACCACAAGAAGAGAATTTATCTTGCAACTGCCTACTACTGTTAGGAAATGTTTTTCTTGTGGGGTTAGAGGACATAGAGCTAAATTCTGTAAGAAAGGGAAAACGACAGAATACTGGCAAACACCAGAAGGCTTAGAAGAATGTTAGTTTAGCTATGTCTAGCAATTCAATGTAAACAATAATTTTGTGGGTTGCTGATAGTGGAGCATCACAAGTGCATTACTAAAAGATAGAAAAAAGGTTTGTAAAGTATGTCCGCATGAGTAACAACATGTTTCCATTGGCAATGTATGGAAGATGAAAGCATGCAGGTGAAGGTACTGCATATTGTTCTTGTATAAACCGAACATTTAACTATTTATATGTACCTGAACCCCACACACACCTGAAATTTTAATTTTTGCTATCAAGTAAGGGGCTTTAGTTACTCTTGGTTATGTAGTAACCCTTTACGGGGATGATAACTGTATAATAGAGAGAGGGTAAAAGTGTTACTGCTACTCTTAAAAAATGATTTATGTCATCACATGATGATCAGTTAAAGATGGCAAACTCAGTTTATAACAATGTTAAGCCACATGATGAATGTAATACATTTAACTACATAGACGTCTGGGGCACATAATTTCCAAAATGATCAAACAAACTGTTAAAATTTTTGCCAGAGGGAGTAAATTGAACCCTGTAGCAAGTATTTACATTGTAATGCTTGCAGTCCAAGAAAAGAGTAAAGTTACTCCTGCAACAGACCCCTAAATGGGTTTTAAGACCAAAGAACCTTTAGAGGTTGTGTTTTGCTGACATAATTGGTCCTAAGAAAACCAGTTTAGGGGAGGTGGCCGTTAATTTTGGAAGTATTTGGACCATTACTCAAGATACGGTTTCTGGCTATCTTATGAAAGAACAAACAGGAAACATTCCAACATTTCTTTAATTGGCTTAAGGTTTGGCTTGAAGAAGAAATGAAAAGTAAAAGTAATTAACTTTAAGTAACTGATAATGGGACTGGAATTTGTTAACTAAAAGATCCAAAATATGTTAAAAATTGGCTGGTGTAGAGGCATAATGTCCTGTCAAGCGCTTACAGACCACAACATAAACTCGTTTAATAGAAGAAAGAGGGCAAACATTAGCAAGCCATAGGCTCGCACTATGTTATCTGATTCAGGTTTTACCTGAAACACTGTGGGGTGAAGCCATAATGTTGTAGTAACATGTTTTAAATAATGTAGTAAATACAACAACCAGGAATTGGCCATTCCACTCGTTGCATGGCCAGAAAAACCAAATTTAAGTTAACCTACACACAAATTTGACACTCCGCAGCATGGGTGCATATTCCCACAAGTAAGAACTGAAAGGGCAACAATAGAGCTAAGACAGTTATTTTTTGTGGGTTATGAGGCCAACCCAAGATCATTTAGATTTTGGGATCAAGGCACAGCTGCATCGTTTAAATTGTAGTGCTAGTGCAAAATTTCTTGAGCACTGTTGGGTGGGTAAACTGGAACAGGAATCCAGCAATGATATTATTATTGAGCACAAATAGTCCTAAAGATAAAATCAGTACACCCCAAATAAGCCTGCATTAAGAGGAAGAGGAAGAACAGGAGGAAGTAGTAGAACAGGGACAGGAAGAGGTAGAAGAACAGGAGCACATGCACAGGAAAGTCCACCAGCACGCCTGTTATTACCAAGATGTTCACCCGAGTAACAAGACGCACTTGATAGATATCAAGCAAGTGTTGTATGCCAAGTGAAATACAGTTCCAAGTAATTTAATATATGAATTAAAACTGTATCCTGCTAAGGATCAGACTAGCTTGGCAGAAAGCAATGGATAAGGAACTGGAATCATTAACAATAACTGGATGTAATACAAAATTGTTTAAGTTACCACCAGTGTAAACATGCCATAGGATGGTAAATGGATATATAAACTGAAGACAGGTGTGGATGGGCTGTTACCTATAAAGCAGTTAGTAGCACAAGGGTTCAATCAGAAGGCAATTGACTATGAATGAGGTGTTTTGCACCTAGTCTGAAGGCTGCTAATTAAGGGCAGCAATTAGTTGTGGGCAGCGAAAGGAGAAATACACCTGTAAATCATTTGAATGTAGAGACAGCTTATCTCATCAATAGCCCAAATCACAATAACACTATATACTTAAAGAAACTTTTAGGTCTCAAAAAATGATAATACTGATAATGATTGCTGGAAATTGAAAAAAGGTGTTCTAAATGGGTTGAGCAATCAGGATACTGAGTGGAACAATGTATAGTTTTAAAAATTAACTAAGATAGGTTTTGTGTAGCTGGCATGGCTCGCCATTCATGTTTGTTTAAAAGAGATAAAAATGGTATGATTTCATTATTTCTCTATTATTTACTTGATGATATAGCATTTAAATATCACCAAAACTGAACAAGAAGCTGCTGAGATAATTTCACTGCGGAAATAAATTTAAGATATAACAGTTATGAAGAAATCAAACCATTATCTTTGGTTTAAAGATAGATAGAACTAGGGAAAAGGATACAAAGATCTCACAGGCAGATAAAATTAACCAAATTACTAAAAAGTTATAAATGGAACCTTTGTAAGCCGGCTAAAAACAACCAAATGGCCGGAGTTTAGCCATAGTGATGTCAAAGTCCTGTTTTGATAAGAACATTTATCCAGCTGAAATAAAATGTGTGTATATGTGTTTATTCTTAAGATCTGTGGGTTCATTTTCACATTAGAAATGGGTTTTTTTTCCTCATTTTTCCCTGGATTCCTGAGTTTTAGTCTTGTACAGAGAAAATGTTACTGACTTGATGGGTGTGCAAACTTATCCTCTGTAAAACCTGATAGAGAACCATTAGAAGTGAAACGACAATTCGGCTTCCTCTGAAAGGATCCAGCTGCAAACGATGCTTTGAATTGCAGACATTAAGAGATGGAAAAATAAATGGCAACATCAAAGCAGTTTTTGGCTCATATCTTGAATATTCAGGGTGAAAAGGAATGAAAGCATGCAGTTACAGAGGAAAAGAGTGAAAGAGATCTTCGTGGATAATTAGGCATTATATGTCTTCCTTGGAAGAGAGCAAAATTCTGTATCTGCACTTAGTTGATACATTAACCGATTGAAAATATTTATTTCAGATTATCCCTGAATATGAATACTGTTTAAAGAAATATCACTCATAAATCTTTGTTATGTGGAAGCTGGGTTCCCCCCTCCCGCCCCCCCATTTTTTATTATTTTTTAATTATATTTTTGTTAAGTTACATTAGTTATAGTAGCTTCAGTTTGGGAAGCAACTCCATTGTAACGTTAAATGCTGACACATAAATATTAATCAAAAAACACCAGAAAGAATGTTGAAAAGAATCTTGACACATTATTATTCTTTAATGAACAACGTTTAAGAATATCGGGCTTCCTAAGCAATTTTATTGGAGGACCCACAAATAAGGTTCTGTTATTAAATTAACATTTTTCTTTTCTTTTTTCTTTTCTTTTTGGCATATTAAATATATAAGCATGAAAGAAAGGCTAGCTCAAAGGAGTGCCAAATTTGATTAATTATATGAGGGCCACACAAGGGTTCGTCTTTGACGTTTGAGGCCGCAGAGTGGATGTGGACCCAAGGGTGGCACATAGGCCAGCTTGATGTCACTCTGTTGACGGCACTGTGGCCGGCGCAGCATACTGCCAGAGAAAATGGGCTCTTGTTTTAGCTGCAAACCCTCTGCCAGTAGAAAAGGAGCGTCTGGAGGGCCACGTTTTCACTTGACCAGAGGCACTTCAGGCTGGTCCTTCGTGTTTCCAGGGTGGGTCCCATAGTCCAGATCTATTAGCACTCCAAAGTCTGGACTCCAGCCCACAGGCTTGATTTGACACCTCTGGCTAGCTGGCTAAACATAAGTATCTTAAGAGTAATCTTTTTTCTGTTTCAACTCTTTAAAAATATTCCAGCTTTAATCCATTATTTTTAAAACCACATTAACCTGAATAATAAAACTCTGACATTTATGATTCAAACAAACATCAACATGTTTATTTTCTGAATTAAAAAAAGAAATTTTCTTAACATTTAAGCTTTAGACATAGGTTTTAGTAGACAAAGTATTAGACAATGTGCGTTTCATCGTTTGTGGGCGGCATGAATATCCATAGACAATTTATCATCAGTAGGCCACGATGAATTGATACAAACTATTACCTAATGTGTTGGTTTTCAATTAATTTGCAAAATCTATAAAATTATATCAACCAATATGCAGTGATATATACGATTGTAAACAGAAATGGATGGAATAAGCAATTGCAATTCTCAATTATTTAGCAAGGAAGCTTGGAAAACAATGGATCTGAAATCTAATGTAAACACTGAGATTGCGGAAATGTTGATAAAGCCTGGGAGAAGATATAGGAGATGAACTTTTAACAAGGGGCAATCAAGTAATATGTAAGAATACTCATTAAAGAATACTGTCTTAGAAAGTAACTATATTATTAGAATACTGTTAGCGTTACGTTGGCTTTTGATAGTCCACAGCTCACTTACTTCCGACAACCTAACCTGCAGGTGGTCAACGTATCTAGTAGCCCACTCCATATACTTGCACGAGGGTCCATTAAACTCACGACACGTCCAGTCCGCAGAGGTATGCCAGAGATAAGACAGGCCCCCCATTGTGTGCCATTCTCTCGCACAAAACTCCGCGCATCGCTTTGTTGGCAGCCTGCGAACGCTCTTGAGGATGTCCACGAAACACAGATAAAAACCGAGAGACTCACTCTTTTGAAGCTCTATAGTTTGGGACCTAGGAAGAATTCTTTGGTTGTCTATATCATAGACCAAGCTGACGATGTAGTCGTGCCTCGCACGGGAGAGGACTGCATTGGGCAAGCGATCAGGTGCACTTGTGACCTTCGCCAGGGCGGGGCCTACTCGGCTTATCAGCGGTATCTACTCAGCGGACTTGTTGTACAGCTGTGGACGAAGATTGTGAGAGTGAGACGAGTCGTTCGAGAAGGCACCAGTATGAAGTCATGCGTTAGCTACTTGTAGGTGTATAAGGGAGGAAGATTAGTACACAGGGCCGCAGAGCATGCTCGACTGGGGGATGAACCATTTTTACATGCCGTCAGGACATTTGCAACTGTTGACGCAAAGATCTACGATACCGAGGCGCCAACATTCTATGAGAGAGTGCAAGTTGGTTGGTTGAATCAATTGGTATTGGCCCAATCATAGAGACCATAAGGGTGATTCTGCATGATGGTCATAAGCAGAAGGGAGCTAATTATTAGTCACTCTTGGGGTTGGTACTGTTGTTATTGCTGCTTTGAATGGTTCCCTTAATACTGATTTATGAGAGACATGTAGGGGACCTGTTTTTATTAACAATATTAATGCTTTCATGGAATTGAGTGGGTCAGTTCATTTTATTTTAATCATGCTTTATTATGCTGTATGTTAGGACAAGTTGTATACACGCTCACTGAACCAGGTAACAATATGACAGGGATGAGAGTATAAACAGGTATAAGTATATACATAAGTAAATGAGTAGCAAATTTAAATGGAAACATGAAGCGGAGCTAGGGACAGGTAGAGAGCAGCACTGTGTGTGCTTATTGCATGCCGCTTTACAGACCTCTTCTGAATTGGTGAGGTCCACTGTAGAGACACTGTTTAAGGGTTAGGTGGTTATGGGCTTCATGAATTGTGAGTGTTCGCCATTTCAAATGATCTCTTGGGGATATTTGTTTGAAAGAAATTTATTCCTGCAATATTTTGGGCATAGTTGCTTCACATAAATGGTCATGTGGGGCATTAATTATACACTACCAAGGAGAAAGTGGGATAATTAAATATGGTAAAGATGGAGGTGTTGACCGGTACGGCAAACAAATTAAACACCGACAAAAGCAAGCTCTTTGGTACAGGACAACAAAAGCTAATCAAGCTAGAAATATAGAATTGGTCTGTAGAGTTGTGGAGGTATAGACGGGTATTACTGTTGAATCTCATGAGAGTTGATATCATTCACAATGTGGCCAAGCAAGTATATGTCCAATGGCTAAAAAGAAATAAAACTTCTCTTGGAAAGCAAGATAATATGCACCTGCGAGTTGTCTTCATCTCTCTTATTCTTGGGCAAAGGTATTCTCGAAAAATTGTTTTTGGTATCCACTCAGCACAGAGGGATTCTCTGGATTTATTGCACAATGTTTTAATATACATTACTTTTCTTTTTTTAAAAAAAATGTGATATAATTAGTGAATAAATAGAATTAGTGAAAAGGTTAGCAAATTTCCCAACCTTTACAAATGTCATTGAGGCCCATGAAATTTGGATGCTTCGGTGATTTTATTGATCAATCCATGTATTAATTTAAAAAATTACACAATCACACACCATGACACATTAAAGGATTCATAACTCAAGTAGCTTTGAATTGACAGCAGGTTACATAAGTGAGGTGAATTTCTCAGAAAGGTGACAGATTTGCTTTTCTTTGACTATACCAGGTGAAATCTCAAAAAAATTAGAATATCATGCAAAAGTTCATTTCCCAGTAATGCAACTTAAAAGGTGAAACTAATATATGAGATAGGATTCATTACATGCAAGGCAAGATAGTTCATAGCCATGATTTGTCCACTAATTGGAGATGATTATGGCTTCACAGCTCATGAAAACTGCAAACCCACAATCTCAGACACAAATTAGAAATATTGTGAAAAGGTTCAATATTCTATGCTCAGAGTGTCTCACTCTGAATCAGCTAATTAAGCCATAAACCTGCAAAGGGCTCGTGAGCCTTTAAATGGTCATCTTCAGTCTGATTCAGTAGGAATCACAATCATGGGGAAGACTGCTGACCTGACAGTTGTGCAGAAAACATCAGGACACCTCCATAAGGGAGGGAAAGTCTCAAAAGGTAATTGCATAAAGAAGTTGGATGTTCCCAAAGTGCTGTATCAAAACACATTAATAGAAAATTATGTGGAGGGAAAAGGTGTGGAAGAAAAAGGTGCACAATGATGACCCCAGCCTGGAGAGGACTGTGCAGGAGAAGGCCACTTCAAAAGTGTTGGAGGACTTTCACAAGGAGTGGATGAGGCTGGAGTCAGTGCATCAAGAGCCACCACACACAGACGCGATCCTGGACATGGGCTTCAAATATCGTATTCTCTTGTCAAGCCACTCCTGAACAACAAAAACAGCAGAGCATCCTACTGGGCTAAAGAAAAACAGGTCTGTTGTTCAATGGTCCAAAGTCCTCTTTTCTGATGAGAGCAATTTTTGCATCTCATTTGGAAACCAAGGACCCAGAGTCTAGAGGACAGATGGAGAGGCACACACTTGCAAAATGCCTTGAAGTCGAGTGTGAAGTTTTCCACAGTCTGTGTTTGATTTGGGGACCCATGGTCATTTGCTGGTGTTGGTCCACTGTGCTTCACATTAAGTCAGGGTCAACGCATCCATCTACCAGGAGATTTTGCGAGGACTTTCATGCTTCCTTTCCACAGACAAGCTTTATGCGGAATGCTGACTTCATTTTCCAGCAGGACTTGGCACCTGGCCCACAATCAAGCGATCATTCATTCAGTCCACAGCATATCCAGGCCAGGTGAAGTCTGAGGCGGTGCGAGACACGGGGGGCCCTGGTGGTACTGCCATACAGCAGCCTCAAACCTGGTTCACTGGAACATGGTTAAGGCTGTGCTTAGATTGGGCCAGCAAAAACTCAAGGCTGAACTGAACTACGACATACAGAATCTATTGAGGCATTGGCAAGAGAAAGATGAAGACCATTGCAGACACGAACATGCAGAAGAGCTGAGAAAGGGCCAATACTGTGTATAGCACTCTCTGGTCTTTCCATAATACCGGATGCAGGCAGTGGCCACAGTACTGAATAGCTTGGGACCGATGGGGCGGCCGTGCGAGGCTGGAGGGAGTAATTGGCTGAAAGGGGCTCCCAAAGGGTCAAAGTAAGCGATCTGAGTTCCAATATGCATGGGCTTATGCTATTTCAGAGAGTCCAATATTGTTCACTGTACAATCCTTGTTTTATTGATTGCATGTATTATTACTAATTTTCTAGAGATATTGGTGGAATTTGGGGTTTTCGTGGGAGCTGTAAAGCCAGTAAATCATGCTCATTATGCAAGACATACATGGCTTTGGAACTATTGCTTATGCATGTCAGGATGGAAGTGCGATTTATCTCATATATTAGTTTCACCTTTTAAGTTGCATTACTAAAATAAATGAACTTTTGCACGATATTCTAATTTATCGAGTTTCACCTGTAGAATAAAACTTCTTTCTTATTCTGGAACATGTAGTTCTTTTTTGATTCTATAGAATTAAACTAGTTGCTTTCACTTAAAAACAAAGATGACAAAATATTCCCTCAGGAAACAATTTGATGATGGACAAGAAAAAGAAATGCAAGCGATTCAATACCTTTTGCACAAAGGGAAGCAAATGAATGTAGTTCAACATATTTCTCAAACTAGCTATTTATTTTCACATAGACAGAAGCACTTTATTATTGTTGTTATTTTTTGTCAAGGCATGTTATTTTCAAACTTCAGGAAAGCAGGCTCCCAAGCAGAAGGGCAAAAGGCAAAGATTATCATGACTTTGTAAGTTGGAAAGTGAAATGTTTTAAAACATAAAAAGAGAAGACCTTCACAGTTAGCTGTTTCAAAAACTGAAAACCTCCAAATTCTTAAATTCATTTGATCACATTTTTTTCATATTCTGTTTCATTGCAGTTCTGCAAACAGTATTCCAGTTAATGTACTAGGATTCATCCTTTCATTTAAAAAATATATATTGTGTGCTAGAAGATTTAAAACTTATCTAAATTAAATTACATTGTAATTAATTTACATAATTAAACTACACAATTAAGTTGACTCACATATACATATTCCTACTTGCGAGTGTGAGTGGGTGTGTATATCAAGTGAGACAACGGGACCTGTGTATTCTTTTTTTGTGAAATCAAAGATTTGCTTGACTTTGGATGGAATAATCAATATGATCTAACAGAAAAAAATGATTTAATTTGTGCATGCAAAAAATGTGTTTATTCATGTTTATAGAAAAATTAAGAGCAAAATAATATAACTTTGAAAATTATCTATCACTAAGTAAATAAAGGATATTGTTACAGACAGCGTCAGCACTATGTGGTTATAAGTCAACATTTACCTAAAATATTTTATAGAGCTTTAACACTCCCTATTATTAATATACGATTGCAATAAAAATGGAAATCCCTCGAAATTTCTCTCTAAAGTCTTGTTTTTTACAACAGGAAAATCATTTTCTTCATTTTCAACTCATATCATAGCCATTTTTCTCTTGCCACATTTACCAAAATTAATCCCTTAGGCATCATTTACCATATCACATCAAAATCTCTTTTCAGATTTTCTTTCTTATTCTCTAAGCCACAGATTTTTTAAAATCAACTTACTTATCTTGACAATTTTCCAGGCATTATAAACTAAAGAGATAGTTCCTAATTGTTTAATTAAGCCTGAAAAAACTTTAACTACTCTAATGTTTTTTAATTTTTTTCAATCCAATTGCACAACCAAGCTAAAGCTTATTCATCTGTTCAATCACTCTGAACTCTTTGTGACACAATGGATATCATTTTTTTTTTTCAGAACCATTTCACTCAAATGTTTTTTCACATTCTTAAAAGTTCCCTTGTGTATTATTAATTGTGGTATCTAGCCATTTTATCTTTTGGGGTTGGGGGGGGGCTCTTTTGTTTTGCCTTTAATTTTGCCTAACTACAGGATATTCTCCAATTACTCCTAGTTCATAATTAGGGATTCCAATGAGCAATCTGGTTTTACTTTATCTAGGACTGAACTGGTGTTCTTACAAATCAAGTTATTCTCAACAAATTTTTCCAGCGCCACAGTTCAAAGGAATCTATTTTTATTGATTCAACATTTCTATTGATTCACCTTTCATAGCTAGTGACATCCAAATACTGTGTGGGTTTGTCTGCGTTTAGATGTCTACATTTACATTGTATGTGAAAAGAAGATAAGTGAAATCTGTTCAGCTATATTCTATGCATCCTATCCACCATATCCATTACCACAAACTGCCACAAAAGAATCTTGGAAGGTTGTTTCAATAATATTTGGCTTACTTTTTACTTTCTTTTCTTTTTACCTCAATTTAAAGAATCTAGTTCCTGAAGTAAATAGTGAAACTATACTATTTCATAATCTTTATAATGTTGTGCTATTTATTTTATTAAAAATTTCACTATATTTAATATTCTATGCCAGCTTTCATAGTTTTCTTCAACACTTTGATGAGAAGTACAGTACAAAATGCAATACTGGGATTGCAATATTGGTACAACAACAGCCTAAGTTAAATAAAGGCCTGACAAGATCTTTTTATAAACATGTAATAATAAAAGATAATACAAACTAAACTCAGAAATTAAAAGAAAAAGAGAGAATAGAAAGTACAAGAAAAATATCTAAGCCAACAGTGTATGTAAATTTATTTTTGAAAGACAATTCAATTTTCATATTTTCATGTGAAATGACATCTGATGCAATATTACTAATCCCACAATATTTGTAATGATATCTACTTTCTAAAAGACACCTGTTTAATGTAGTTCCTATAAGCAGTTCATCAGTATAATATGTACAGGTAGTTCTCGTTCAGTGACTGTAATTGGGACTGTCAATTCAGTCATTAAGCAAGTGGTGACTGAGTAAAACCATGACTCTATGTAAGATTTGTTCCTTTGCTTTACAAACTTGTGAAGGTTGTAAAAGTGAAGAGTGCTCATTGTTACTTTTTCATCAGCATCGTAAATATAAATGGCAGTAGCTAAACAAGACCTACCTGAATAACAAAAGCCATGCTGTATAGATGAGCTGTGATATCTTGAGATACAAATTGTATAATACCATGAAATATTTTCTTTGCAAAATAATCATTAAATAAACAAATATTTAAAGAACTAATGCCATTTTCTATACAAAATAAGAGAGCAAAGGCTATAACTCTGACCAACTAAAACTGTTGTAAAATATAGCTTTGGTACTTACCTCATAGTCTTACTTGTGACATTTTCATGCAGTATCTAGCTGAAAATATGTACAGATCCAATATACAGTACACACAACTTTCCCTTTGAACATTGCAAGGAAGGGGTCAAAATAAGTATGCTAGTCTGACAGAAGCCAGTCAATAGTTAAAATTTAAGGCTTGGTCCCACTGGCGGATGGATGTAAAACGTATGCAAAAAGGACACAGCGGACGAGCAAAATTTCGGGGGTGGCTCCATCCGTTGTTATCAGCTCCAAAAAGTGACCCAAATTTGAATAAACAGAACAGAAAAGAACGGAACGGAACGGATGGGGGTAGTACGTAGCGGGATGTTAAACAGATGTTCGTAGGAAGCCTAGCAGATGGAAGCGGATGGAAGCAGATGACACATCCGAAGGGCTTCTGGGGGAGAATTGCGAAGCAGACGCATAGCGGAAGGGCAGATGCATAGGCGGATGGCATGGATGCATCACGGAGCGGGCTATAGGAAGCAAAGCGGATGGCATAGCGGAATGCAAAGGCAGTCACTGCGCATGTGGGGAGTATGAATTGCGTCAGCTCTGGTGGATATAAAACGATACAGCTCGGCAAGCAGTCCAGGCATTCAGAGGAAAGACGTGCTGCCAACAGACATCTTCAAATAACACCATGGTTCGTCAGTCAAGGGAAGAAGAGAAAGCCTGTGCCTACTCCTGCAGCCCTGGCAAGAAGGACAGAACCACCAATTCCACACCCGCTGGCTACTGACTCTGAAATACTGTGGCTGGGCTGGTGCTGGCTGGTGGCTTCTCCTGCTGGTACTAGGATGGTGGCATGCTGGTGCCTCTCCTGCTGAGGTGCTGCTGGTTGCTGCTGGGCAATGCTGGTGATGCTGCTACTATGAGCTACATCTGCTGGGGCTGCTGTGGTGGAGCCAGCCCCAAGGCCCTCAAAGCCTGCTGCTCAAGCCGCTGAAGGCCCTGCTGCTCAAGCCCTGCCAGGAGAGGAAAAGGCACGGGAGGAGAAGGGAGAGAGGAAACAGTACACTGTTTCCGAGGACCATGAGGAGGAGGTGCTGAATGGTTGAAGGAGAATGAGTTACGCTGTGAGAAAGGGCCACAGACTCTATTGGCGACCACAAGAAGAAAACAGGCAAGCTTGAAGAGACAAGGCAGAGAGGCCTGGGCTCACTGCAAGATGTAGCTCAGCTGGGATGGTGTAAGCACATGCACACCTGGTATGCCAAGCTACACCTCCAAGAATATCTGGCAAGGCGCGGCTGTCAAAGCTCACTGAACCGGGAAGATGCTAGCGTCATGGCGCAAGTGCAGATTCCTGAGGGTGAGGTCTGCCACGCAAAGGAGCAGGCCCCCTTTTGACACCCCCTCCTCAGAGCAGCCACAGACAAGCAGTCGTCTTCCAGCCAGGAGAAGCTGCTCTCGTACAGGCAGTGTGTCTTCAGAGGGCCCCATGGCAGAGAACCCCCCGCAATCAGCTGGCAGCTCCCATGCAGAGGACTTTGGAGGATTCCCTGTCACAAATGGAGGCAAAGAAAGGGCAGAGCCACCAGAGACCAAACCCACACCCACACCGCAGCTCCACAGGATGCAAGGCAGAGAGGCAGACTGGAGGGGCCAGAGCCCACACTGTCGGCTGTTGGAGATCAAGGGACCAATCAAGAGCAGCACAAGAACTTCTTTTCTCAGCTGGTCCACAGCATATTCCATCCTTGACCGGAAAGCCCTTCATGCACCTACGTGAGAGCCAGACCCATCATGGACCTGCCCGAGGCCCAATACGCAGGTGATGAAAGCAAAAAATAACAGCACTTCTCACAACCCTCCAGTCCGCAGCTGAACCTGCTCTGACCGCAGTGCAGGTCTGGGCTCGCTCCACCCCAGGTGATGTCGCGCCATTTCCATGGCTTTTCAACAACCCTCACCTCATCAAGGATACGACTACGCAGGACTTCCCCAACAGCAGAAACAGCCCTCCCCAGTCGCAGGCGCAGTTCATCAGCAGGCCAGCAGACGGCGACACCATTCCCAGCTTGCAGCACCAAGACAGCCCAACGTACACTCGGCTCCATTTTTTTTTTTTTTTTTTTTTTTTTTTTTTTTTTTTTTTTTTTTTTTTTTTTTTTTTTTTTTTTTTTTTTTTTTTTCGTTTTTTTTTTTTTTTTTTTTTTTTTTTTTTTTTTTTTTTTTTTTTTTTTTTTTTATTTTTTTTTTTTTTTTTTTTTTTTTTTTTTTCTTCCTCCACCCAACAGCCAAGCCCATCAATGGACAATCTGTCATCGTCTTAAGGCTGACATCCAGGTACTTGAATGAAGGGCCTCTCCAACCTCACGGAGACTGAGTCAGCTCTCTGAGAAGCTTCCTGAACACACCCATCCCTGTTATACTCCAGGGACAAGCAACCCTAATGACGCCTAAAAAAAAATAAAAAAAAAAAAAAAAAAAACAAACCAGTCAGCCAAGCCACAACCACCTCCACAGTCCCCTGCCCGCTTGACAAGGCTGAGAACCATGGACATGGCTCAGAGTGACTGAAGAATAGTGCCAGAGACTGAGTTGTTACCTGTTACTTTATCTTTGCTTATGACAACTTAAGTTTACTTGGTTCATTTTGATTTTTTAATAAAGTTCATAAACAAGTTTTTACTTAAAACAGTTTATTAATAAAGGTTTATCTTTTGCTTAACACCACTGGTTCATTTTTTTTAGCTTAGTAAAGTGTTGGTGAAAACTTTGAAAAAATGGTTAAAGCCTTTTGTATGGCCCTTGGATGGGTAAGACATAGTTGTGGATAGGTAAGGATAGTTGTGGGATAGATAAAACCTCCAGTGCAAGCATAGTGGGAACGTATGGTCAGCACCCTGCCCAGCTGCCATCACATATGGACCTTTTGGATCAATAACAATTTATTCATTGATGAACACATTCAAAATAAACAAAGCTCTTCTATTGATGCCTACTCTCATGTAAAGGGCCACTCAACATATATGGCAACAATCTCTTCAGTGTGATGAGACAGCTCAAGGAAGGCAGCCATTAACCATCTATTCATCCTGTGCGCAGCTGGGGAGTTGCACAGTGTCCTCAGTAGAGTTGCGGCTGCTTCTTGCCCTTCACGTGAAGCTCTGTTGGGGCCTTGTACATCCACAGTGTCTATCAGGTTTCGTCCTTGCCTGCCATTCACGAGGCTCGCATGTCCCGATATCGCTTGTTGACAGTCCACAGTCTGTTCTGCACGGGTAGGCGGTGCGCATGAGATTATACAGGATGCAGCATGCTTCCACGATGCTCTTCACAGTCTTTGTGATGCTGCAATGGTGGTGAAGAAGTACGATGGAACCTATTGCTAGGATGCCTAAAGCCGTTCTCACTACCCGTCTTGACCCTGGCAGCCTGTAGTTGAAGATCCTCTCTCACGGGTGAGGAGTTCTGGAAGTGTAGGGCTTCATGAGGGAGGTTCTGAGGGAGAAGGCATCATCCCCCCACAATGAAGTAGGGCACATCTTGTGTGTCATTGGGGTAGGGGGTGCTGGATCTGGGAAACTATAATGAGGTTGCATTCCAGCCCATCGCTTGAGGTCAACTGGCATTGTATATCCTGGCTATCTGAAGCTGACCCGTTGCCTGAAGCATCGGCTGTACATGAACTTGTAGTGAGGATGCAAACCATGGCAAAGAGGATAATACTGAAGAAGCCCCTTGTAGTTGTAATAATTGGAGCCATGAATTGGCTGGAGCTTTTGCAGGCCAACGTGTTTCCCATCTATGGCTCCAACGGTGTGGGGGAAAGTTTTCCACCAACGATACCATTCTTCTGCAAGTTTCCTCGCAGCCTTGTTCAGTTGTGGGACACTTGAGGAGGCTTCTCCACGTATTCTTCGATGATGGGCCTGCACCGCAACTTCTCTGACCATTTTTTTCTTTGGCTGATGGTGTTGTGTGGCACCCTCCTTGCAATACTGCATTTTTCTGTAGCATGGTTGGCAGAGGCGCAGGTGGTGGCAGAGTCAGTGTCACCTTCAGTCGCAGGGTCCAGGCCGGGATGTGAAGTTGGTGCTCGGGTTAGTCAAACCTGGTCTCAGACGCTCAACAATTTCATCAAAGCATGGCTGGTGGCATCCTCATGAAGTGATGGAATGCACGAGGGTCTTCACATTCCTCAGCTCACCATCAGCTTGTCATACAGTCCAAACTCCATTCTTCTCCGATCCATCCTCAGACCACAAAGCGCTCTTGACATCTCCTTCTTGCTCCTTGTTGTATAAAAGATGAAAGCAGTCTGAACAAGGGTTTGTTCTGGTGATGAATGATGGAGCTACATATGGAACTGTGTCATGAATCCATGGTGGAAGAACAATGGATGAATGTGGAAGAGCAAGGGTGAAGAGGTCTGTACACCACGGCTGCTGATCTGAATAGTGAGATCCAGGTGATTTCCTCGCCCCTTTTTATAGGAAATATCGGTTGTCGCGCTAGGTGTCCTTCCACATACTCTAGACATGCTGCAGAACATCCTAAATATCAGAGAATACATCCCAGATACAAACATTTTGTCTGTTTTTAAAATGCTTTATATGCGAGAAATGGCATGCCACTTACATGCCTTTCTATTTCCGTGCTACTAACGGTGTGTTGGATGTTCCGTGCACAGAGTAATTTTGTTTTGTGTTTTATTGTTTACTGATGTGTTTCATCCTTATAGTCGCGGAATAGTCGATCTTTCGTTCCTCCTCCTTTGCGCGTTTTCAGCTGGAAGCGGTATGTGAGTTGAGGGGATGGCCAGAGGATGCCAAGAGGATACAGTGGACATTTAATGGATGATAACAGACATAGAACGTTTGTTTCCCATATATGCCGTGGATGTACATCGTACGCGGCGGAAAGTTCATCCACTCAAAAAGTTTTGTGCAGCTCAAAACATCTTGCATGGATGAAATCTCAGTGAACGGATGCTCGATGGATAGAGCGTATGAAACACGTATGCAATGAGTACACAACGGATGGATCGCATTTTCCAATGGATGGCAAGCTTTTTTGTCCGTTTTTCATCCTCTTTGCATCCGTTGGTGCAGTGGGACTTGGGCTTAAGCAAAACAAAATGCAACTGGGCTTGTGATTCTCTCAATCTGTTTGTCCTTGAAAATAACAAGGGCAAAGGGAAGAACTTTTGCTTAAATTCCATTAATTCATGGAAGACAGTTCTATAAACTTTTGATTCATCGCAATGTAAAACCTATGTGCTAAGAGGCAGCATGTTGCCAAAATACCTCATTGCTGGAGGGGAGGCAATAGTGACAAGAGTTATATCTTAATGTCATGTTTTTGAATTTCATAGTAAATGGTTAGCCAATCTATACTGAATTTTAAGTGATACAACAGAACTTTCCTTAGGCTTACATAGATCCAATGTTGGATGCAAAATGTTTATGTTCTGCATTGAATTTCTGTTTTTGACCTTCGCTTTGTCTCTCTTGAAGAGTTTTTATCAGTCTGTAATTTTTTTGTTTCCATAGAAACAAAAGTGTTGCAATAACATAAGGACAAAAATATTGTATTCAGTCAATGCAGATTGTTTTGGTTAAAACAGGTGGTTGCTAGCCTGAGGGCTCACATGCTGGGTTCCATATAACTTGCTCAGTCGGTTCCTGCTCTGTCAGTTTCATCTACTATTCATGAGCATTGTAATTCCACAGCTTTCCCGTCCTGTCTTATTGTTATCTTCTTTTCCTGTCCCTGTGATGTAAAGGTGAACCTGTTCTTTCCATCTTATATTCAGTGAATATGCTAATCAAAAAGTACAGGGAATTTACTTCCATAAAGGGCAATAGCTCAGCAAACTACTATTGCTGGAATGTTCTATTTCTCAGGGCTTCAGATTTTCACAGTCCCATTCAGCAAAGACAAGCTGACAAAATATTATGAAAACCAAACCAAAGTATATTATTATGTCTTATTTATATTTTCATACTTCTTCTATGCATACAATTGCACTGGGAATACATAGCCAAAGGATTCTTAGAGTTACGACCTTTAGCTTTTCAGCCAACTACTAAGGTTTGTCTTATCTTTTAATCTTTTTTACAGCAAATAGAAATTTAAAGTATTACATAAGTGATTATATACATAAGTGCATAGTTCAGTCTTTATATGTGTCTTGTCTGCCAGGCGTTTGGTTCTAGTAATTAGTGTTTTAGCTACGGAATTTATCTGTGCTGGGTGGTGGTGGGATTGGGCGTTGAGGTAGCGGTTGGTGTGNGCTGGGTGGTGGTGGGATTGGGCGTTGAGGTAGCGGTTGGTGTGTGTTTTCTTCTAGTATACGGTGTGTCCTAGTGTGCCATCTGTTCTTTTGTAGATTAGTACATCTAGGAATGGTAGTTGTTTATTTCCGTTTCCATGGTGAACTTGATTTTGGGGTGTGTGTTGTTTAGGTGTGTTAGGAAATCATCAGGCTTCTGTTACAAACAAACTCAACACAGACTCAATACAAACTCAATGCAGAAACCTGATGATGGCAGATGAGATTCTGCCGAAACGTTGCTACAACTTTAAAAGCACAACTACAATGAGGTGGGAAAATACCCGAAGGAAGATGAACTGCAACCATGTAAGTACCCGCGAAAACTTAAACACACACACACACACATATATATAGTTCCAATATTATGCGGGAAAAAACCCGAATAACCAAAGATCCATATATATTTATATATATATATATGTAAAATTTGTTGCTATGTTCTCCATCAGTCAATTTTGAAAAACGAAAATAAATAAAAGTAAAGCCGAAACTGGAGGGCGCAGAGTTGGGGAATGTTCCGCTACTTCCGTTTTCCTTCTGCCGGAAGCGAACCAATCCTCCTCCCACCGCCGTCGCTTCCCTCTGTAAAGCCGCCGCTCTCTCCCTGCTCATTCTATGACCCTTCGAACTCGTGCGCGTTCGTGGACGGAGGAAAAGGGAGGGGAGAGAAAAAGGCGCTCCCGCGTGATGTCACTCGCGGGCGGCCAATCTGCGGCGGCGCGAAGAGGAGCGATAGTTGCGCATGCACCGGAAACGCAGGCCGCGCACCGCCGGCCCTGACGCGCTCTGGCCCCACCCCGGTCCCACCCAGCACTGGGGGGAAATGCAGGGTCCGACACCCTTGCATCATTGGGACATCTCAGCGGCATTGAGAAAACGACCGGAAGTTGCGTGTGGGGTGCCGCGTAAGCCGGCAGTGTAGGCCCCGCGCCTGCCCCTGAGGAGCCCTGGGAAAACCTCAGCGGCGGAGGGATGACCGAAATTGACATCGCGGCGCCCGAAATGTAGGCTCCGCGCCTACCCCTGAGGCACCCTGTTCCCCCCCGCGCTGAGGGGAAACGGGGACGGTGGCAGGAAGGGGACCGGAAATGACGTCCGCCGCCGGAAATGCAGGCCCGCGCCGCCCCTGAGGCGTCATGGCTCCGTTCTGAGGTAAAATAGGAAAAAAAGACGGCCATGGCGCCGATGGGGATTCGGCTTTCTCCGCTCGGGGTGGCCGTCTTTTGCCTGCTCGGCCTGGGTGTACTCTACCACCTCTACTCGGGCTTCCTAGCCGGCCGGTTCGCCTCCTTCCTCTTGGGCGGGCCTCATGCTCTGGCCGGCGGCATCGGCAGCGACGGCTTGGTGGACTTGCGGGAGTTGCTGGCCGCTTCAGTGGCGGCGGCGGTCCGCGGCGGGGCCGAGGTGCGTCGAGTCCGCGAGGACAACGCGCTGCACCCCCTGGTGAAAGGAAAGACCCGCGAAGGGGCCGAGGAGAAGATGACCAGCGGCGACCTGCTCTCCAACCGCAAGATGTATTTCCTCCTCAAGGCCGCCTTTCCCGACGTCCAGGTGGGGGGAGGACGCCAAAGCCCATCCTCCGCCGCCTCCCTGTGTTGGTGTTGGGGTGTCTGGGGGGCGCCGGGTTGGGCAAAGGGGCGGGGGAGGGAGACTGAAGCAACGCAGAGGGGAAGCTGGATGGACTACAAGGTCCAGAATCCCCATCCAGGATTCTCCAGCCATGCTTTAAGTGGGGTGCGGTTCAACTCCCATGATTTCCAGCCAGCTGGTTGCCGGATTAGAAACAGGAGGGACGAATTTCAATCAACATTAAAGGTGCGGTCTCACTTTGTGTCGAAAAGTTTACACAACAGTGCCCCAGTTTGTGCAGTACAACTACAACTTGGGATGGGGCCAGGGAAAATCAGAAGTTGCACACTGTTGTAA
The DNA here is from genome assembly GCA_004320025.1 of Laticauda laticaudata. Lineage (NCBI taxonomy): Eukaryota > Metazoa > Chordata > Lepidosauria > Squamata > Elapidae > Laticauda > Laticauda laticaudata. The sequence goes on along the minus strand of BHFT01070588.1, from coordinate 19,659 downwards.
CCTGCCTGTTGCCACATATTGCGCTAATGTCAGGTGTCTTTCAGTCCCAAAGTGAAGCAACACCAGGCAGATCCGGAAAGTTTCCTAAAAAGGAGCATTGTGAAAACATAGCTAGTCCTCAACTTATGAACATCATCATCATATTTTAACGACCGCATAATGCCTTGTGGGGTGGAGTCTGGGCAACTGAATGGAGCTAGCAGAGTGTTTGAATGGCTAGATGCCCTTCCTGTGGTCAGGACAAAGTTTTGTTCAGCAGATATATTCCCATTGTGCTGAGAGAGAGAGAGAGAAATACCTGCCTCTACTTAGGATCGAACTCACAGCCTTTGGATTGTGAGGCAAGGACTCCACCTCTCGGCCACTGCACCATTCCTGACTTTCAACCAGTTGATGGGTTTTCTTGCCACATTGATTAAGCGAATTGTTCTACAGGAGTCCTTGACTTACGACTGTAATGGAGTCCCCGATAAAGCGTGACACATTGATTAAATGAGCTCCATCCCCTTTCTTGCCACCATTGTTAAGTGAATCACTGCAATTGTTCAAATGAATCTGGCTTGCCACTGCTTGTTGGACGCAACCATGGTCACAAGTATAAAGTGGTGGCCAAGCATTGGAATTTCGAGAACGGAAATAAGGGCGGGCTGCAAATGTCATAACTCTGAAACACACGGCCGCTGTAATTTTGGAATGGCCACTAAGTGAAATGTCTAACTCAAGGACTATCTGTCATCAGTAAAAGTTGCCCAGTTTTAAGTGAATCTGGGTTTCAACCAAGGTTGGAAAACGGGAAATGACATGATCCTGGGACACTGCGGCTGTCATAAGTATGAGTCAGTTGCCAAGCCTCCAAACGGAAAGGACGGGATGCTGCAACTGTCATGAGTGCAAATCATGCTCATAAGTCATGGTTTTCAGCATTGCAACTTGGAATGGTCACTAAAATAATAGTTGTAAGTTAAGGACTACCTGTACAGAATTTGGCACCAGCTGTAAAAGAGAGCAAAAATAGCATTTCAATGGGAAGCCTTATTGGTTTCATGTTGAAACTGTTGGGTAATGTTTGTGACATTATATTCTGGGATGTCATTAAGAAGGAAATGCATTATGGATTGTGGAGTCCTCACTGATCTCTGAGCTTGTTTTTTGTTTTTTTTGGAAGATGTTTCATGACCCAACTAGGGAATGTGATCAGTGCTAGACTGGAGAGGAAGAAGAGGAGGGAATGGGGTGGGGTGTCCTCTATTAGCTGGGAGGTTTTCTTGCAGACGTCTCATGACCCAACTAGGGAATATCATCAGAAGAGCGAGGAGGGAAGGAGGAGGAGGACTGTGGGGTCCATGGTGCTCTGTGAACTTGGATGTTTTGTTTGGCTCACCTGGGGAATATTGTCAGTGCTGGAAGGGACTATATAAACAGAGCAAACCCCCTCTTTTTGAGCATTGATGACACTATGTGGTTGGGTCATAAAACGTCTGCAAGGAAACTATCAAGCTCAGAGAGCATCAAGGGCCCCAGAATCATCATCACATTCTCCTCCTCCTCTTCCTTTCCACAAACCCCACTCCCTTCTGGCACTGAATATGTTACCTAGTTGGGTCATGAACATCAGCAAGGAAATCACCAAGCTTAGAGCACCAAGGACCCTACATGTTCCTTGTTCTTCCTCTCTCTCCTCCTCCTCCTCCTTTCTTGCACTAATGCTGTTCTCTAGTTGGGTCATGAAATGTCTGCAAGAAAACCATCAAGTTCAGAGAGCAATGAATCTTCCTCCTCCTCCTCCTCCTCTTCCTCCTCTCCGCAAACCCCACTCCCTTCTACCGTTGACAACATTTCTCAGTAATAAAAGGTCCACAAGCCCACTCGGAGGCTTAACAGAGCATCCCAATTCAACCCTGAGGTACCTAATTGTTCTCAATGTGCCTGTGTGGATTTTGCGATGGTCAAAGCATCCCTTTCACTTTCTTTCTCTTTAGATCAACAGCGAGGAACACGTGGACGAAAACAACCCAGAGATCATCGCCTGGGACCACATCATTCCTGATGATATTGCGAGGCAGGTCCAGCCGAAGTTGGTTCCAGCCGAGAGCATCACCATGTGGATCGATCCTTTGGATGCAACTCAGGAATACACAGGTAACAATGACCAACTCAGAATAATATTTCTATCATGTCTCTTTCTCTCTTATCTATCTATCTATCTATCTATCTATCTATCTATCTATCTATCTATCTATCTACTAAATATTATTTATCATCTGTCTACTTATCATTAAATATTTACTTATCTAAATACTATTTACTTTTCTGTAATTTCTGTATCACTTCTAAATATTTACTTATCTATGACATCTATCAATTTTCATCTAAATATGATTTACTTATCTATGATGCCTGTATTATCTCTCTAATCTCTCTCTCTAATTTATATTCTCAATATTATTTACTTATCTATCATATCTATATTATATTTATCTTCTAAATATTTATCATATCTGTCTTTTATCATCTAAATACTATTTACATCTCTATAATGCCTATCACATATTCTAAATATTATTTACTTATCCATCATTTACCATTTATCATCTAAATATTATTTACTTATCTATTTATCATGTCTATCTTTACCTATATATCTACATCCATCCATCCATTAAACATTATCAATAATAATGAAAAACACAATATATATATAAAGCATTAAAGATTATCAATCATAACAAAGAAAAAAGACGAGGTTCAAATTCCAAAACCCTCTATTGCCAAGCCAGATAACGACCAAGTGAATTTTGCCCTGTTTTATTACCTCCCTGGCCAGATAGGTTTTTTCTTTAAGTGAATCCCTGCAGTTGTGAAGTGAGTGACATTGTCATTAAGTGAATATATACACATACATACATACATACATACATTTCAGTTTATTACTGTCTTAGACCAGAGACCAGAAGAAATAAAAACATTTGGTGAATCTCCAATTAAAAATTCTAGAGTAACTAATTTCTGAGCAAATTTACAATAAAATCCAGTCTGTCAATTCCTCTATAATAGTAAAATAACAATCCAGTAAGGTTTTTTATTATTATAAACATGCATATTTTATGAACCTTGCATTAACTGGGTCAATTCTTTTTTAGACAACAATAACAAGAATAATACAGATAGGTATATGTAGTTCTAACCTTCCAATTTCCACAACTTCAACAGAACTGTTCTCTTTTCATAATCAAATTCTCATTTTCCCATTAATTCATTTAAACATAAAGAACATTTCTTTGTGTCTTGTGTTTATAATCCCCAAATACTATTAATATTTTCTAAGAATTATTCATAGTTCAACCATCACTTCAATATTCCAAATGTATAGGGTTAATAATAACGCTAAATATTAATGTTTAGTCAATCCCGAGAGAGTATCTCAAAATCCCAAAATCTAGTCCTTGATTATTTTAAATCCATAATATATAACACATTACTGTGTTTCTCCAACATTATGGCCTCCCCCAATAGGAAGTCCCAGCATGCTTTATAGGCATAAAATCAAATTAAGCCCTTCCCCCAAATTAAGGCCTACATTACACATGCAAAATGGGGAATGGGGGGTGGGGCTGGCCGTTAGGAAGTACTTTTGTTGCATACCCGGATATGATGCTGCCTGCATTGACCCTGGTGTTGGTGGGGCACTTCGTATCGGGAGACCATCCACTGTTGCTTTACCTTCTTCCCGTGCTGCCGTGGCGTTTAGAGCAACACCGCGGTGTTTGGTACAGCCATGCACGGCCAGCCAGGGCTCCTCCCTAAAACCAGAGCCCGGCGGAGACACTCGGCTTCAGGCACTCCTATCCCTGCCTTCCCTTTGCCTTCGAAAGCAAAGCCAGTTCTTTTAAAAATGACACATCCCCTGCCCGAGAGGGCAGCCCAACTCCACGTGGGGAGGTGAATTTCCTGGGGCCACAGCGCAGGATCAGCCCACCCCGGGAGAAGCGCCCAGCCGCCATCCCTGCCTGGCACTGGGCCGAGCGCAAAGAGCTTCGCCTGGGGTGCCCAGTGCAGCTGACAGGCAGGCCCTCCTGCCCGGCGGTGGACCTCTCGCCAAGGCAGCGAGCGCCTCCCTGTCGGACCCTCTGCTCATTCCGCCAGAGCTGTTCAGGCTGGGCAGAGCTGGGAAAGTGAGCCGCGGTTGCGCACCCACCTGACAACCGAAGAGCCAGGCCGACCTGAGCTTGGCTTCTTTCCCAAGTCCCTCAAAGCCCGAACCCGAGAGGCTGCCCGAGGCAATGATAGCGCCCACCCATCCGTGGACAGGGAGGCGAGGTGACAGCAGCGCCGTTTCCCTGGCCAGCGGGTCTGGCAGAGAGAGCCCGAAGCCGCCCGTCCCTTCCACCCCTCACCCAGCCCATCCCCACGCATCTCCAAACGTGCCGGCAACTCCAAACACTGCAGCGCCATGGGCAGTGGCACTCATTCGGCCTGTGCCGTGTCCTCCTCCAAGCTTAGCCCCGCCGAGTAAGCGCTGAGGTCTCCCGTTACGAAGTGCCCCACCAACGCCGAGGTCAACATCCAAGCCGTTGCCCACCCGAGGTTGCAAGGGGGGGGGGAATTAAGTCACCTCCGAAAAGACGGCCTAGCTGTTTTTTGGGGGGTCAAAAAAATATAAGGCCCGGCCTTATTTTGTGAGAAAGATGGTATTAAATATTAATAATACAGTTTAATTACCTAATCCTAATTCCCATATACAGTCTTCACTTATTTAGATTATGTTATTAAATTATATTTTCTATTAATGTCTATACAATTGGTTCCCCTGTATATATATTCCCATTTTATGGAAATATTTTCTCATCCATCTTTCGATCTTTTTGAAATTCCATCATTTATTGATTTTTTAAAAATCAACCTTTTATCTCTCTCTTGGAGTCTTGTATCTGTCTGTTTCTTTTTGTACCTAGTAATCTTCCCTTTCTGAGCACCTTTTATCTCTTTCTTCTGTTGTATTTGAACTCCCATCAACAAAACTTCTTTTTGGTTTTTCTATTAAGGAGATTTTTCTCTCTATGCTATTATAAACTCTATTCTGTTATAAACAATCCATGGGGGGACTTTCCTGTAGATGTTCGGTGAGTCACATCGTTGTTCAGTGAATTTGCCTTGTCAGAAGGTTGCAAAAGGGGATCATACCACACACACACACAAGATATTGCAACTGTCCTAAAGAGCCTCTGAATTTTGCTCGTGCGACTACAGGGACGTCGTTCAGTCGAACACCCGGTCCTGGGTCGCTTTTTAATCAGGGTTGTGGCAAACTTAGAACAGTCACTAAGTGGGAACCGTGGTAAGCCAAGGACTTGCTGTAATTTTTTGTTTTGTTTGTGTGTTTGTTTTTATGCTCGCTTTGTTTTTGCACGGACATGTGATGCAAAGGTTTTTTCTCTGCTTCCCCTCCAGAGAATCTTTCCCAGTACGTCACCACGATGGTGTGCGCGGCAGTGGATGGGAAACCAATCGTCGGCGTCATTCATAAGCCATTTTCTGGATATACCGGTAAGTGGCTTAAAAGTCTGTAAGAGATTTTCCATCATCCAGGTCAGGGGTCACCAACCTTTCGGACCTTAGGGACTATTAAATTCATAATTTTAAGTCTTGTGGACCACTACTGTGTTTGCCACCAAAAAAGGTACCAGGTTTTATTTGCGGGGAATGTCATCCATTGACTAACCTCACTTGTGCATGTTGCCCTCCCGCTCCCTGGCCTCCTTTTTGCTGCCAGAGGCTTTTAGGAACTCCTTCTGCTATGGCCAGCAAGGCTTTCCTGAAGGCCTCTGCAGCCTATAGGATCGATCCAGAGCTTTGTGATCAGCTCCTGAGGCCTTTAGGAAAGCCTTGCTGGCTGCAGAAAAAATGGGCCAGCCAGGCTACAGGTGTCCAAAGGCAAATAGTAGGACAGCTCCAATCACTCTTCCATCCCCACCCTAGCTTAGTTTTTACCTGTCCACTCCGGAGTGAGTGGGATCTTAATTAGGGCTTATTTTGGAGGTAGGACTTATATTGGGCGCACATGTAAAAATCAAGCTAGGACTTACTTTCAGGATAGATCGTATTTTGGGGGAAACAGTAATATGATCTGCTAATGGCTGGCCAGGGGTGTGTGACTAACTCGATGTCACTTCTGTTAAGGGCGCCTCACTGTCCACTGGCCCCTCCCCTTCCAGCCTCTCCTCACCTGCCCATCCGGGCTCCTTATGCCCCAACACAAAGCAGTTGTTGGAGCTAAGCAGCCTCATGAGAAAGAGTTGGCCAAACAGCTGGCTCAGTTCAAATTGGATCTGACTGAGTAGGAGGCTTAGCAGAAGGACCTCATTGAGGATTACAAGCATTGGCTTTCCAAGCAGACATGCAGGAGTGCAAGGCCAGGTACTGACGCCTGGAGGTGGGCTTCAGTGGGCTGAGATGGGGTGGGATGAAACAGGGTCATAGGTGGGCAGTAAATTATGTAGGCCAGAGCCAACTCCACATGGGAAAAGTACCAACATGTTGCTCCTAATAAATAATTGGATTTATTTTGAAACTTTTATTTTGAAGCTCGAGGCTCATGAATTAATTAGGGCATCCCTGGCAGGAACATCATCAGCGCTAGAAGGGAAGGGATTTGGGGGTGGGGGAGGAGAATTGGGGATCCTTGGTGCTCTTGTTTTCTTGCAGACATTTCATAACCAAACTAGGTAACACCCCTCAGTGTTAGAAGGGAGAGGGGTTTGAGAAATGGGGACGGAAGGAGGAAGAGGAAGAGGAGAAAGACTTTTTGGTCTTTGATGATCTCTGAGCTGGATGGATTTCTGGTAGGTAGATAAGTGGATAGGTAGATATTTAGATAATATAGATAGATTTATAGATAGAGACAGAAATATGAATATTTAGATAATATATAGATTGATATAGACATATAGATCTTTACATAACAGAGATAGATATCAGATTTATAGAGAAATAGATATAGAATAGATATTTATGTAATATAAGTATAGAGATATGGATATAAATTTATAGATATATGGATGTAGATATTTAGATAATGTATAGATATATAGAATATATACATAGATATAAATAGACTTATAGATATCTCATTTGAAAGCCATGATAACCAACACCCTCCACTGCTGATTTGCTGTTTTACAGCTTGGGCAATGGTCAATGGCGGCTCCAACATTCAACCCCGCTCTTCCTACAACGAACGGACACCGACCATCATCGTCTCACGATCCCACGAAGGGCAAGTCAAGCAGATGGCATGGCAGAGCTTCGGCAACCAAACCGCCATCATTAAAGCCGGCGGAGCCGGTAAGTGAATTGGGGATTGTTGTTGTTGTCATGTTTGTTGCAGGTGGAAAAATTGTGAGACATTCGGGAAAACTCCCAATCTCTCTCTTGAAATTTTGGCCTTGTAAGGAATACGGATAGTTCTTCGACTTAATAACGGTTCGGGTAGTGACTGTTGAAAGTTAACAATGGGCCTGGAAAAAAGTGACTTTTGGACTGTTCAGGCTGGCAAGCGTTGAAGCCTCCCCCCATGGTCACATGATCAAAATTCGGAGGCTTGGTGACTGACTCATATTTATGACGGTCACAGCATCCCAGGATTCATGTGATCCCCTCTTGTGATCTTCCGACAAGCAAGGAAACCAGATTAATTTAACAGTTGTGCGACATAGGGAACAACGGCAGTGATTGAGACTCTAGAAAAAGTGCAGAGAAGAGCAACCAGAATGATGAGGGGACTGGAGGCTAAAACATATGAAGAGCGGTTACAGGAACTGGGCCTGGCTAGTCTAGGGAAGAGAAGGACCAGGGGAGACAGAAGAACAGCCTTCCAATATTTGAGGGGCTGCCACAGGGAGGAGGAAGAGGTGGGTGTAAAGATATTTTCCAAGGCCCAAAGGCCAGACAAGGAGTAAAGGATGGAAACTGAACAAGGAGAGATTCATTCAACCTGGAAATAAGGAGAAACTTTCTGATAGGGAGAACAATCAACCCATGGAACAGAAGTTGCCCTTGGAAGTTGTGGGAGCGCCATCACTTGAGACTTTCAAGAAGAGATTGGACTGCCATCTATCAGAAATGGTATAGGGTCTCCTACTTGGGCAGGGGGCTGGACTAGATGACCTTCCAACTTTGATTACCTGTTATCTGATTCACTTATCAGCTGGCGCCTGAAAGGCTTTCAAAGGAGCAAAGCTCACTCAGCCAAGGTCTCGCTTAGCAGTAGAAATTTTGGGCTTACTTGGGTTTGTAACCTGAGGACTGTCTGTAATACCTCATATTTCCCCCAAAATAAGACTGGGTCTTGTGTTTTTTTGTTTTTGTTTTGCTACAAAAGATGCATTAGGTCTTTTTTCCTGGTTGGGTCTTATTTTTGGGAAATATGGTACTAAATGCATCTGTCTGGCTGACGATCTTAATTGGGGCTTATTTTCAGAGTAGGGCTTATTATTATGAACATCCTGAAAAGTGCTAGGGCTTATTTTCCATTTGGATCTTGTTTTTGGGGAAATGGTAGCTCCTGAGAGAGATGATTTAAGTCCGTCACACTTTCAGTGTGACCACTTTCCTGGTTACAGGCAGTCCTGGACTTACAACCGTTTGGTTTAGTGACAATCAAATGTTACAATGGCCCGGGGGAAAAATCGTGACTTGGGACCCTTTTTCACCCTTAATGATCATCGCAGCATCCCTGAGGTCACCTGACTAAGATTCAGATGGATAAACAAAGTCAAGATGGAAGCCCAGGTTCGCTTAACAACCGGGTTACTCACTGAATGACTGCAGGGAGATTCTCTTAACAGCTATGTCCAGAAAGGATCTAAACTGGGGCAGAATTCCCTGAAGAAATGTCTCACTTAGCAATCTAAATTTAGGGCTCAAATGGTTGCCATAAGTCGAGGATTAATCAGCACTGACTTAACTGGGTGAATCACTTAACAACCATGGCTAGAAAGGTCGTAAAATGGGACGAAACTCCCTGAGCAAATGTCTTGCTGAAGAACAGACATTTGAAGCTCCATTGTGATTGTAATTGCCCACAATGGACCCCAAAATTTAGGTTGCTAAGTCAAAGTTTTCTGAAGTGACTTTTGCTTCATGTCATGACCTTTATGGCCAATGTTTCTCAGTGAATCGCTTGCAGTTGTTAAATTAGCTGCATGGACATTAAGCAAATCTGGCTTTTCCCCATTGACTTTGGCTGGCCGAAGATCACTAAATGGGATTGTGTGACCCCCCTCCCCCCAGAATGCTGCCATCGTTGTAAATATGAGTCAGTTGCCAAGGGTCGGAGTGTAAGTTGTGTGACCCTAGGGATGCTGCGATGGTCATAAATGTGAGAAATGGTCATAAATCCCATTTTTCAGCAACACAGTCCCTTTGAACTTTCATTAAGTGAACTTTTCTAATGGGAGAACTAGCTGTCCATTGCTCACATTCCAAAATATGACCTTCCTTCCAATTTTTAATCTCTCCTTTTTTTAATTTTTCCTTCTTTTCTGCTCAGGATATAAAGTTTTATCTCTCCTCAATGTGCCCGAAGTGAACCAGGAGAAAGCTGACGTCTACATCCATGTCACCTTCATCAAGAAATGGGACATTTGCGCTGGCAATGCCATGCTGAAAGCCCTCGGCGGACGCATGACCACCTTAGCCGGGGAGGACATCACTTATACGGGCTCTGACGGTAACGAAGACGGCCTGATCGCCAGCATTAAAATGAACCACCAAGCCCTGGTTGAAAAACTCCCGGTCCTCGCCAAAACCTCCCGAAATTGAAACACTGGGGAATAAAAGCCCATGCGAGCTATTTAAAATGGGGAGAAAATAAGAAAAACCCCGTGCAAGCTACTTCAAATGAATCCGGTGAAAAAGAGGAGGATTGAAAGGGAGGGGGCTTGTTTGAGGACTGGAATCTCGCCATGGCAGCGTTTGGAGAAGACAATTGGAGCATGGGAGGGATGGGCTTCGGAGTCAAGCTTCTTTCCTTTTAAATTTTGAGATGGTTCTTGAGAAATCGAGAGAGGCTTCCAACTCAGATCCAACCGATTGATATTCTTTTGGGGGGAAGGAAGGGGGGATATTATTCGATTTCCTCCCAATGGGTGGTCCTAACTAAAACGACGATCTGATCTAAAACGAAGAAACCTGATTTTTATGTTTACTTGAAAATGCAAACCAGCAGCGCGCGGAGGAAGGTTTTTCTCTCTCTTCCTCTCTCTCTCCCTCCCTCTCCCTCTCCCCCCCCCTCTCTCTGTCTCTCTCTCTCTCTCTGGGTTTTAATTATTTTTCTGATGAGAACATTGCTTTGTTTCCCCCGTGTGTGGTTCCAAAGAACAGTGTTGCCACTGTGCTGTTCCGACTACTGAATATTATTGCCATGATAAACCCTTGTGAGGCCCAGAAATGCTTTTTTTTTCATAAGCTTCTGATGTATCACACGCCTTTGATCGCTCATTCAGCTCTTTTAAGCAAAGGATGCTCTCTCTGTGTGTGCGTAATCAATCATTTGTTTACATTTTTGATCATATACATATATGCGTGTGCACACACGCTACATTTTACACACACACACACACACACACTGTTTTCCCTAAAAGAAGACCCTGTCTATATTTTATTTTTCCACCCAAAAAGGCAACAGGTCTTATTTTCAGGGGATGTTATCAATTGACTTACCTGACTTGTGTGTGTCGCCCCCGGCCTCCTTCCAGAAGTTCTTCTGCAGCCGGCAAGGCTTTCCTGAAGGCCTCTAGCAGATAGGATCGATCCGGAGCTTTGGTATCCAAAGCTCCAGAGGCCTTCAGGAAAGCTCAATGCCTTTGCCTCTGCCTAACAGCATCCATTGGTATTTATCTGACTATCGTCTGTCAGTGTGTGAGAGAGTTGAGGGCTGTTTGGAAACTGGAACACTATTTGCTGTGTTAGTAAGAAATAGCAAGGAACCTGGATGTGGCTTAGCTCAACTGTTCTTAACTGTGAAACTCTTCTGCATGTGTTTTGCATTTGGAAGAGATTTCAGGTGGGGAAGGGGAGTTGAACTCCTTAGCATCAGAGCATGTTAATGATAACAATAACAATAATAATAACAAAACAACAATACAACGACAATATAATAATAACAACAACGGAAATCCTAATGATCTGATGGTCATTTTGAAAAATCCTTTCTTAGTACCTAGAAGCCAAAAGTAACATACGTGCAAGTGTGTAGGCTTTACGGTCTGGGAGATTTTGTGATGATGCGTGAGAGCATTTCACTTTTACACGCATACACACACACAAAAAGAACTATTGCCTGAAAGGTCATAAAACGTGGCACAACTTATTCAATGAATGTCTCGCTTATCCACAGATATCTTGGGGCTCCTTTCAGGTGGTAAATTGAGGACCTCCTGTATTCTTGGTTGGTGATTGGCTAAGTGTGATTGGATACACAAGGAATTTATTTGCCATGGGCAAATAGGCAGCAATATAAATTCGATAAATGAAATAACAAATAAATAAATTTAAACAGACAGGAAATATGAACACCAGTTACCAGAGTTTGAAACACTTTAAAATGTACCAATTAAAACAATACCAATTAAAACTTTATTGTTCATTTTTTAAAAGTTTGTTTTTTTTTTCAAGAAAAACATGGAAAGAATTTTAAAATAGAAATGTTCAATTGTTTCCCCGCCCAAAAAATCGAAGTTCAAAATTTCAGAAGGTTCAAAATGAAGGGCCCCCCCCCATATCTCCCAGAGGCCCTCCTATGCTGATTGGCCTGGCCAGGATCCTCGACTTAAAATGGTTCATTTAGTGACCGTACCACAGACCGTAGTTCGCCCTTAACGACTGTTGGAGCATCCCCGGCCTGTGGTCACGTGACCCAATCCAGGCGCTTTGGCAACTAGCTTGTATTTATGACAGTCACAAGTATTTTTTGCGACCTTCTGCTTAATGACTGTTATAGGTAGTCCTCGATGTAATGGCAGCCTGCTTATGACTGTTCCAAGTTGTAACAGCCACCCGAAAGTGACTTAAGATCATTCACACAACCAACCCTGTGGTCATGAGATCAAAATTCAGACAGTTAGCCAAGTGACTCGTATTTACAATGGTCCCAGATCCCTTTTGGGATCTTCTGATGAGCAAAGACAATGAGTGAGCCAGATTCACTTAACGACTATTTGATTAACAACAGTAGTGATTCCCTTAATGGTGGTCGTAAAATGGGGCAAACTCCTGTAAAGGATCAGAAATTGGGTGCTCCCTTGCGATTAGAAGTCGAGGGCTATCTGTTTCTGTGTTTGCTTATACGAATAACTCAACACAAGGTGCAAATTTCAGGCTTACATAGATTCCTTTATTTGAAATTGTAGCGGGAAGGGCAGCGTGCACGCGCTTCTCTACCTTTGCCTATCTATAATCCGGGGTAGGGCGTGGCCTTGCATCCACGTTGCCTCCCTCTAATCTCGTTCCCAGGATGAGCCCCTCTGACTGGCTTATCTCTATATGATCGGTGGGTGTATCCCCGCCACGGGCCTTCCCTCGCTCCTCCCTCTAAACTGATTCACAAGAGGAGCCCCTCTCATTGGCCTATCTCTAGAGTCAACGGGGAGGTGTGGCTTCCTCCTTCCTTCGCTGCTCCCTTTAGTTTTGTAAATAGGAGGCGTTCTTCTCAATTTGCCTGTCCCTGTGGCCTATTGGCTGACCAGAACACTTCTTCCTCTTTGTCCTCCTCACCCCCCCCCCCGGTCCTCTCTGGNCCCCCCCCCCCGGTCCTCTCTGGGGTTTCGTGCAAACAGGAAGAGCCTTTCTCTCTCGCGCGCGCGCCTCGAGGCCTTCCCGCTGATAGGTCAACGTGAGAAGCGGGCCGTTTTCTCATTGGCGGGCGCCCCTTTTGGCGGGAGGAGGACGTGCTCGGTTGGTGGGCGGGGCCCGGCGAGAGGCGGTAAGGAAGGGGTTGCGCGGAGGGGTCTTCGTCTCATCCAAGTTTCGTTTGTTCGACGGTGGCCGGAGAGGGACGTTTACCTCATGGAGCCCGCCGCTAGCCGCCATCACTCGCACCGCCGCCGTTTGCTCCTCGGGGAGGCCGAGGGTCTGCTCACCCGCCGGAAAAGCCTCGACACTGCTGGGTAAGCCGACTGAGGGGAGCCCGAGGAGATCATTGGAAGCCTTGAACCGTCTTCCATTGTATGTGTATGTTGCGGAGGAGGTGTTCGCGTTTCTTCATCCCCAGTCGCCGGCGGGACTGGGATATGTAGTCCTGCGAGGACCCTAAGCCGACATTCTCTCCCCCTCGCGTCAACTCGCTCTACGTTGCCCGTCACGGAATGGCGGAGGAACGTCCTCGAGGGCATGTAGTCGAGCCCCCCACTCTGGGCTGTTACGGAGGAAAGAAGACGAAGGGAACGGCATTTCGATTGATACGTTTGTTTGTATATATGCATAATATATCTGTGAGGGGCATGTATATGTTTGACGTGTGTACATATAAATATATGTGTGTATAAATGTGTGTAGGTTATGTAAATGGATGGAGGTGTATATGAATGTGTGTGTAGATTGTGTGCAGGTAATTTGTATATTTGTGTGCATGAATGCATGTATATGTGTGGTTCTGTATATAAATATGTGTGTGTATCTTGGTTATGTATATGTGTGCATGAGTGTGTATGAGTGTGTGTATGTAGATTGTGTGTGTAGATGTACATTTGTGTTGAATGTGTGTAGATTGTGGATGTGTATATAAATGTGTGTGTTTATATCTGTTGCTTGTATATGTGTGAATGTCTGTAGGCCAAGGATATGTGTATATGCAGATTGTGTATCTTCATGTCTATGTAAGTATATGTGTGCATATGTGTATATATGTATACAAATACCCGCGAAAACCTCAGAAAACAAATGAGCATGTTTGTGTATAGATTGTGTGTGTGTGTGTGTATATGTATATTTGTGTTGATGAGTGTAGATTGTGGGTATGTGTATATAAATGTGTATGTATGTGTGTTGGTTGTGGATATATATGAATTTGTGCAGGTTGGGAATGTGTGTATATGTGCAGATTATGTATCCTGGATGTCTATATATATGAGCATTGTACATAACGTGTGTGTATGTGTGCGTGTATTTGTATGGATGAATGTGTATGTGGATAAATGTCTGCATAGGTTGTGGATGAGTGTATATCTGAATGTGTGTAGATTGTGGATATGTGTGTATGTGTACATATGAGTGTATATGCATATATGTGTGTGTGTATATGTCCGAGTATATACATATTTGTATGTATATGCAGGTTTGGGTTTATATATGTGTGTATGCACACATGTGTGTGTGTATGTGTATAAAATGTTAACAAAACCCTTCCTGGCCTCTTGCCCGGTGGTTAGACCTTCTCTGCACACAAACATGGTTGTAGCTTTTTCTGTAGGAGCATCTCCCAGCTCTATTTAATTCTTCTTTAATTGAATTTATTTCATTCTGTTTTATTTGATTTATTACAAGGCAAAAGCTCACAGCCCCTTCTTTGCATCTTTTGCAGCTCAGCCGAATCCTGTGCTCAGAGGTTGAAAGCCAAGAACGCCCCTATGAAGAGGACGTCGTCTTCAGATTCTACTGATTCAGGTTTGCGAGAGAGTTTGCCAGCCTCTGGCTGTGGATGATGGTGCTTGAAATCCCTGAGCTTAATCTTATCCTGACTGGATAGATTCTCCTGAAATGCTCCCTGGACCTTTCTGCCAACAATTGGAGCCAAGGAGCCATTTGTATTTAGGAGTTTTAACTGGTCTGACACTAGAATTATTATTTTTTGAATAATTTATTTTTATTTTTGAACATACACCAATATCATTTCATGGACAGTGTGGTGACTGAGTCTTTCATTTTGATGCAGAAGCAATATTGATACGATAAGCATTACTAGATTAATCTGACTTTCATGGTTTAATGTTATACATAACTATCAGCACATAATGCGTTTTTCAATTATTCAATATTTGCTACATTCTTCTAATAGTAATAGCATTATTTTTGAGCATACCTAATAACATCCTTTTTCAAACTCTGCTCTTAACCTCTAATATTCACTTTAAATGTGTTAAAATAAAAATATGTATAACAATATTCCTCCTATTTCTAAACTTTTTATCCGTTCTAATTTTTAATATGGCCAATCTCATTTTGTTTTTAAGAAAAAATCATTTCTATTCATTAAAATTATGAATGAAGCTCAAACCTCATCATCAAATTTGATCTTAGAATAGAATTCTTTATTGGGCAAGTGTAATTGAACCCACAAGGAATTTGTCTTTGTTGCATATGCTCTCAATGTACATAAAAAAAAAGTACATTCATCAAGAAGCATGTTGTGTTCCTCAGCTAAAATGTAATGAGGAAAGTTAACTTCTTTCCGAGCCTTTTAAATTGTAGCCTTTTAAGTTTAAAAAAAGGGGGGGTTTCTGATTTTTCTCTGTGTTCCTGACATAGCACTAATCCAGCATACTTACCAGTTCTGTGAATTGATTCTGCTTTCCTCCAACAGTTGTAATATGCGAGAAACATATCAAGAATGTGGTTAATTTATTCTGTATAAATAATTTATTGTGCATTTATCCTAATAAAATAAATTGATTTATTCTTTTCTCTATTTGCAATAGGCAAGTAACATAATTTTATTGATCTATTTTATTTTTTAAATCTCCTGCAAAGGCTGCTGCATGGATTCCCCTAGCTTGCTTGGCATGACCGACCTTGAAGAAAGGTAGGTGATAAAGATGCTAATGTGGCACAGTATTAGTTTCAAAGGAACTGGTGGGTCAGCAGGAAAGAGGGAGGCTGAAGAGCCCTTTGTTAAGCAGAAAATCTGCTTAGAATACAAAGCTGGGAGGCTTAAGTAGCTTAGGGCATCTTGGATAGCCAATTCTTCAGAGCTGTTGAATGAGTTTTTTTTTAAAAGGGAATTTTCTGTTACTGATGTCCCCCAGGCCCTGCTAGGCTTTCCTCCTGCTCTTTTCCCACAATAAAGGGTGGGGGGTGAGAATTAACAGAATGACAGAGTTGGAAGCAACCTTGGAGGTCATCTATTCCAACTCCCTGCTCAGAGAGGAAACAGGCCATCCCCTCAACTCACATCCTCTGCAGCTGAAAACGGAAAGAGGGAGGAAACGAAAGGTACACAGAACATCCACACAGCGTCAGTAGCACAGAAAGAGAAAGGATGTAAGCGGATGCATCTCGTATATAAAGCATTAAAACGGACAAAACGTTTGTATCTGGGACGTATCTCGATATTTAGGATGTCTGGAGGATGTCTAGAGTAAATGTGGAAGGGGAGGACACTTAGCGGACAACCGATGTTTCCTATAAGGAGGAGGAACTTACGCTGGATCTCACTTTAGTCCAGCAGCCGTGGTGTACAGACCTCTTCACCCTTGTCTTGGTCTTTCCACTCATCCATTGATCTCCCCATGGATCATCACAAACTCCTTATGTAGCTGGCCATCATTCATACACCAGAAACTAAGCCCTGTTCATGGAAACTGTTCGAACCCCTTATTTCTATGCAAGAGAAGAAGGAGACGTTCAAGGAGGCTTGTGTGGGTCCGAACGATGGATCGGGAGAAGAATGGAGTTTTGGACCTGTATGACAAAGCTGATGGTGGACTGAGAGAATGGAGACACTCTGCATTCCCAGCACTTCATGAGGATGCCCACCAGAGCCATTGTGTGACGAAGTTGTAAGAGGCGTCTGAGACCCAGGTTGACCCAAGCGCGGAGCACCCAACTTCCGTCCCCACACCTTGGACCCTGGGACTGAAACGGTGGCACTGACTCTGCGGGCACCTGGCCTCATGGAACCACATACAGAATACATGCAGTAATGCTGAGGGTGCCACACAAACACCGATCAAAGCCAAAGTGGTGCAGAGAAGTGGTGGGGCAGGCCATCATGCGAAGAATAATGGAGGAGCTCCTCCATTGTCCCACCACTGAAGAAAGGTGGAGAAAGTTGCAGAACGGGAATGGTATCAGAAGTGGAATTTCCCCAACACCGTTGGAGCCATAGATGGGAGAAGCACGTGGCCTGCAAAGCTCCAGACAATGTCGGAATGGTGCCACTTTATTTTCAATTACAAGGGATTCTTCAGTATAATGCCTGGTTGCGCATGGTTGATGCTGACTAGCAGTTCATGTACATGAGTGCTTAGGCAATGGGTCAGCTTCAGATAGCCAGGTATAGCAACGCCAGTGACCTCAAGGATGGGCTGGAACACAACCTCATCATGGTTTCCAGATCCAGACCTCTACGCCAATGACACGGCGCGATGTGCCCTACTGTTCATCGTGGGGATGACGCTTCTCTTCAGGAAACTAGCCTCATGAAGCCCATACAAATTCAAGATACCTCACCCGTGAAGAGAGGATCTTCAACTACAGCGCTGTCGCAGGGCAAGAACGGGTGTGGAAAGAGACGCCTTATTGGCATCCTGGCCAATAGGCACTCTCCCCACCAATGGTCAGCATCACTCAGAGACGTGTGAGAAGGCATGCGTGGAAAGCCTTGCTGCATCCTGGCACAAATCTCATGCGCACACCGCTACCCAGCTGTTGGGCAGAAACAGGGCTCGGGACGCTATCCAACAAGGGAATGGGGAACATGGAGCCTGGTGAATGGAGGTACAAGGGCGACCTGATTAGACATGGATGTGGCAATGCCCCGCAACAGAAGCTCATGTGAGGGAAGAAAGCAGGGCAACAACCTCACTGAAACAGCTGTGCCAACTCCCGCAGCCTGGAGCAGTGGAGTGGCAAGACAAAGGATGATTAAAGAGTGGTTATGGATTGCTTCCTCTGAGCCTGTCCGGGGCATCACACTGATGAGATTCTGCCATGTATGTTGAGTGCCCTAACAATGAAATAGGTGCAATTAATAAAGAGGCTTTGTTTATTTTGAAATGTGTTGATCAGTGAATAAATTGTTATTAGAATAAAAAGGTCCATATGTGTGCAAGCTGGGAGGGTGGACCATACAGTCCCACTATGCTGCACTGGAGGGTTTATCTATTTCCCACATACTTAATCCTTTATCTATCCCACAAGACATGCAAAGAGCTTAACCATTTTTTCAAATTTTTCATTCCAACATTTTTTAAGGTAAAAAAAATGACTGCAATGTCTTAAGCTAAAGATAAATCTTTGTAACTTTCTTAGGTAAACTTTATGGACTTATAAATAAGCAAAAATGAAACCAAGTTAAACTAATTTAAGTGTCTTAAGCAAAGATAACTTTTATTAACTTTCGTTCAGGTAAACTGTATGCTTTATTAAATAAGGCAAAATGAACCAAGTAAAGTGTCTTAAGCAAAGATAAACTTAACAAGTAAAGAACTCAGTCTCTGACACATTCTCAGTCACTCTGAGGGCATGTCCATGGTCTCAGCTGTTAGAGCGGGCAGGGACTGTGGAGGTGGCTGTGGCTTGAGTGCTGGTTGAGACACCCATTGGGGGTTGGCTTGGCCCGCGAGGGCACAAACAGGGGATGGTGTGTTCAGAAACTATCGAGAGCTGACTCAAGTCCGCGTGAGGTTGAAGAGCCCCCTCATCAAGAACTTGCAGATGTCAGGCCCAATACTGATGACAAAGATTGTCCACTGTGGGGTGGAGGCAGGAAGAGTTATAGTGCAGCTGGGTGAAGGACTGGTGTCTGTAGCGTCCGATGAAACTGGCCTCTACTGGGAAGTTCTGCTTCTGCTGTGGGAAAGTCTGGTAGTTGTAACCTGGGGCAGGTGAGGGGGCTGTTAAAGCCGTGGAAAGAAGCAGGGCTTTGAGGGCCTTGGGGCTGGCCCACCACAGCAAGCAGCAGGTTAAGAGTGAGTGCCAGGGGGTAGGAATCTGGTTCTGGCCTTCTTTGGCCTAAGGGCTGGAAAACGAGTAGGCAGCAGGCTTCCTCTTTTTCGGTGACTGATGAACCATGGTGTTCTGCTAGAATGTTTATGTGGCAAGCACGTCTTCCCCTGAATGCTGAAATTGCGTGCGTCTGCATCCTTTTAGCACTAATGTCCACGGAGCTGACGCACTTCAATACTCCCTGCAAATGCCAGTGAAACTTTGCATCCGATACTGCAAATAATCCGCGCGGCATCCCCTTTGTTTCTATAGGCGTCCGTGATGCATCCACTTCATCCACTATGCGTCCGCTTCGAAATTCTCCCCGGAACCCTTGAGGTGTCGTTTGCTTCCATCCGCTTTCATGCCGCTAGGCTTCCTAATGAACATCGGTTTAAACATCCCCTTACTACATACTACCCACTCCGTTCTTCTCTGTTCGTGTTCTATCGCAAATTTTTGCACTTTTTGGAGTGCGGATGACAATGGATGGATGCCATTCCTCCCAAATTTTACTCGTCCGCGATTGTGCTTCTTTATGCACCATCCATGGTGGTACTAGCGATTCCGTTACGGCCAGTACCTGGGGCCACTTAGCCTTAAGGCTTTACAAAGTAAAACTTTTAGCAAGCGCCGGAACAGGCGGAGAGTGCATTTAATGCCTGTCCATCAGAGACAAAATAATCGTGTCAGGTGATAGGTAATATGTCCCCCTGGGTTCTGGTTTTGGGAGAGCTTAGG